>AYEL01078314.1:0-80703 GCA_000484575.1 Olivierus martensii
TTTAAAGGTATTCAATTTCTAATTACTAATGATTTAATTCTAAATTTTGTTGTTGAAACTTTAATTTTGCTGAAATTAATATATTATGAGTTTACCTGTTATCAATATTAACGAGGATAACTCCATAAAAACAGTCATTTTCCTGCTTATAACCTCATTTCTTAATCAATAACTTCCATGTGTTAAAGAATTCGATGTAAAAATTTATAATTAACTTTAACGAGCCGATAACATTCGTGTCTAATCACTTAAGGAAAGATAGAATAGAATTAGTCATCAGTTTCTAATCAAGAACTCATATATTGACCAAACTAACTCTCCTCTTAGTGACCACATTAAGACGAATGGAAGACAAAAGAAGGAGATTACGTTCGATAGCAGGTCGGTTTTGTTCAGCTTGTTGCTTATCTTTTTGACAAGAACTCGAGGGAATATAAATATATATATTTTAAGAAATATGATACGCTAATTTAAAATCTTATATTGCATTATAGATGCGAGTGCCGCCAAATCCGCTGCACCAGAAACATTATATCAAAACATCGAAGCGGCTGATCATAAGGAAAATGGACTTTCGGAACCAGAAAGCAAGCCAATGTACGAGAATATGCCCTTTTTTGGTCGAACCAAAGGGGTGAGTATTCAAATTTTGATTAATGTTATTATATGTGCATGTATATATATTTTTTGGTTAACTAGTTCTCCTACTAACCTTTTATGACATTAAAATGTGAGTTGCACGTATTAATTACAGCATCCCACTAACTCGACAGCAGTATTATATTCAGATTTATCTCTTACACCTATCAATTCTAAAGATCCTAATAGAAAAGATCCTGTTATAGAATATGCAAAACTGTCATTTGACAAAGACAGATACGGATATAAGTCACGTAAGTAAATCCAAGACGAATGAAAGAATAATAAAATATATTAATCCTACTAAAACTAGAAAAATTAAAATTATCTACAGTAGGAATAAAATAATATAAAATGGTAGGCTTATTTGAAAAATAAATGAATTTTAAAAAAATGTATTTTGCAGCCATTCCGCCCGGACATCAATGATGACCTCCTTTATGCCGACATGTATGATGACATTAAATTGGGCAAAATACCTGATCCACGAATGAAACCTCCGTTGCCTCCTAAGGGTATTGGTAAGAAGCCCAAGGAACCACCTTTACCTCCGAAAACACGAAAGAAGGCGCCATCTGGTGATATAATCTGAAACTAAAGACTATCGCTTGACTAATGAACAGAAAGGAGGCTATGTTGATGTAATGGTAATATTGGAGTGTCCCTGACAGAGACATATAGTTCGGGACGGTGTGCTTGTCCCTCCTGCACTTGTCAAGCGTTCTCGCTGCATATCAACAAAGCCTATTCTTTCTAGACTGTCAACGCCAAATGGTTTATTATATGTGATATCGAACCAATGATATGGGAAGACATTTCTTAAAACGTTGTTTCTTCCCCTATCTATGAATACTAGTCACTTATCCTGTGACTTTTAATCAGTTATTTTTAAATATCTGTATTATATATTTGCAGAATCGCCTGCATTTAGCGCGACTGATCGATCACACAGATTCCAAAAAGAAAAAAATTAAGTTAATGTTTATTAATTTAACTGATATACATATCACGATTCGTTTAAATATAATGAAAAACTACTTAACACGTTCTTACGATCTGTCATGCTAAATCGAAGATATATATTTCTAGGATGAACTTCTGAATTCTTGTGATAACATCTACGGTAGACTTCTATATATAAATATATATATATATATATATACACACACACACACATAAATTATCTATTTTATGTCAATGTGACCAAATTATTATGTTAAATTATCTATTTTATGTCATCATGACCAAAATTTTATGTTGGGTTTGTAAAAGATAATGTTATATCGCGTTTTAATTTTAAAAATATACGTTTGGATTAGAATATCGCTTTATTTTAATTTTTTTCTTTGTACACTGCCAATGCAGAAACTCAATAAACATGCACTATGATCCCATTGAAACAATCATCATGAGAAAGAATGTTGTGGTTTGAAATAATTTCATTTTCAGAAAAGTGGATTGTTCTATCAAGTCTCACGAATTGACAGGTTGCTGGTCTTCCTGGAATCAAATAAAGTCGATTGGTAGCAATCAAAAAAAAAAAAAAATGTTTTTGTAATTGTTATTATTATCTGTTCAGTAGAACATTAAATAAAAACGTTTCAAGTATATATCGTCAGCAATAGTTTTTATCGGTATAAAAAATCTATATAAACTTTATACAGTAAAAATTATTTATTACTGTTTGCTAAAATCTAAACTATATTTGTATACAAATATTAGAAATTTTTCTTTAAAAAGTAAACGCAAAAAACGGAAGATTTTTGTAGGAAAATTCTACTGAAAATCAATAATAATCACATTTTTTTCCGTTACATTTGTAAAGTGACTATATCGTAATATTAAAGCTAATTTATAAAGTTAATACTTATCTGCGAGTCATTATATTATATTCTAGATTAGTTCAAGCATGTATATTTACCATAATTAATTCCCAAAATATGTACACTATTAATTAAATGAAAATTATCAAATACATATGCTAGATGGCATAATAATTTAACAAAATAATAAGTTCAAAATACGATTGCCAATTTTTACGAAATAGTGATTTTATAAGAATTATAGAATAATACAAATAAATCAAAATAAATTAACGAATTATTGGTTTCACAAAATATGTTTTATTATTATTATTTTTTCTTTTTATCTCTCTGTATAAAAATATACACTTAAAAATTTTAATTAAATTTTTTAAAATATTAATAGCAAAATTTTTTAATAAATTTATAAATAAAATTTGTTAAATTAATTTACAAAAAGTTTCAAATTAATAATTTTATTGCTTAATTATTTAATGAGCTTTATGTTGTTGTTATGATATATCGCAAATTAGAAATATTATTTTTGTTAAAAAAAACAACTTGAAGAGCTTTAAAAGAGGAAATAAAATTTGATGTATAATGATTAATTTTATAACAATAATTATGTCTTTATTTAATCGCTTTTTGTATCTTGAACAGGAAAACAAGACGCGCGACTAATAATCAATTGTATCTGTATTTAAAAATTGCTGCGTTTTTAAACTCTTATTTCTGTATATAATATGATAACTTACTTTAATATTTAGGAAAATATCAATGTAATTATCACTAGATGACAGCACAGAACAAATGAAGGTTAAAAGAATGACCCATCACATTATAAGTTATTGTACAGAGATGTATCCTTATTAAATTTAGCGCCTTTCCAGCAATATTTAATAATTTAAACTATTACTTCATTTAAATAAGTATCTAAAATTTCTAAACTAACTTTAGGTTTTCTGTAAACCTAAATCAAATAGAAAACTTTTTTGTTGTATCATAAAAATATATATATATATAATGGCATCAGACTTCCTTTTTAATTTTGCAGAAAGCAGCAGCTGATTGGATCAGCTTTCAGTATGGTTTTTTCCCCAACATAAAAAATATATCTACTCCATTATAGCATAAACGTGTGATTTCATTCAGAATAATTCAGTTGTGAGGTAATGTTGCTATGCAAATTATATCAAAATTTCTTATGATTAAACAAGAATTCAAATTAGAAAATAGATTATTTTTTCAAAATAGTTTTATATAGACTACACTAATTATTAAATATATTGGTGGTTAAAAAAGTTGACTAAATTCAAACAATGAATACAAACCTAAAGTTTTTATAAATAGACCATACAAGGAAAATTTTTTACATACAGATTTGCCAATATTGGATTTGCTATTAAAAAAAGGAAATCAAACAAGAAAAGATAATTCTAATTCTAATAATAGAATTCTATAATAGTAAACAAATAGCTTCTAAACAGAAAAAGAATGCTAAACCAAACAATTTATTAGTAAACAATTCAGCAATCAAGTATAAACATGAGCTTTAATTAAGCAAAATTCACAAATAATAAAAAAATTTAATTAACAAAATAGATTGTTTAATTAATTCAAAAAATATTATATTAAATAATAATGTTTAATCCAAATAAATACACTAATCAAAAATTCCAATTAATAAAGAAAACCTATTTAAAATATCAAATACCGATACAGAATACTCAACTTCCATCTTTTGGAAACAATTTTACTTTGTAACAATACATGATTATGACTCTTCAACAACCACGACTGCGGAAGGGCAGTCAGATTTAAGGACCTTTTACATATTATAAAATTTCTAAGCTAATTGCAGGATGCCCATAAATTCAGAGTACTGTATATCGTTGCTTTGAAGCCTTTCATCATCATTATAATCTATTTCAATTGAGCTTACTTTTAAGAGTATATATTTACAGAGATTTACAAACTTTCAATTCTGATTAACACTCAATGCTTATTCATATGCTTAACAATTTATAATTTACAGATCTTTTAACGATATTCATATGATCATTACAATTTTTAAAATTTAATACAATTATTTATTTCGTTCATAATTCGTAGAAAAAAAAAAACAATCTTTAATTCAGTTTTTTTAATTTCAAATTTTATTAGTGATGCTAAATAAATTAGATAACATCACACTAAGCGTATTCTAAGATAAGACATTTTATCTTTTACTGAAGTGTCGAAATATAGAATCAGGAATTCCGTTTTTTAATTATATAAAACAACAACATAGATAAAATAAGAGAAAAAATAAAAAGGAGATGTTTGTGTTTCATTGCTCATACATTTATCATATCTACACATGATTTGTTGTTTAATAGTTTAGCCATCTCAAATCAATTTACGATAGCAATAGAATTGTTTTGTATTTTTGTATAGCGTATTCAACATCGGAGCCTATTGATCTTTTCAATTTTTCAACAGAATATGACTTTTTGATAAATTTTTGATATTTATCAAGTTAAGTGAAATTATTTTATTTTTTATTTTTTTCCTCTGCTTTCATTCGATAAGAAATAGAGAAATAAGTTATGATCGTATGACAACTTTACAGTTAAAATATATGCAGCTATATGTAGAATTAATGAAGTCTACTTCTTCATTTTTCAGTATTTCAATATCTGTCATTTTGTTTCAAAATCAAAAAATCTCAACAAAGATTCTTTTGATCTTGTAATAACAAGAAATCGAAAAGTCTTGATAGAAGTCCTGGGGGTTTTTCTTTTCAATTTTGACAACTGTAAATTTGAAAAAGGAAATTGAGATAACAAATAAATTACTAAATATAAAAAATTGTAAATAACTATTAATAATCATAAAATATCGCCCGGTCATTCATTAATCAATCAAGCAACTGGTTCTCGTTTATTATGACGTTACTCAAAAACAACCACGACTTATTTCTTTTAAAAAATAAGTAAATACAACATAGTAGTGAGAATCGGTAGCCTCTTTATTAAATCTATAACTAAAAATCATACTAAAAGAAAGCAAGAGTAAGAAAGAAAAACAAAATGAAAATTAGAATAAGGTATAGTAATCCTATGTTAATAAGGACTATACTAATAATGCTTATTCTAAATAATCTTATATGTTGGAACAGTTTAATAAAAATAATATAATTAAGTTATGTAAGTTGTTAAAAAACAGGAAGAGATTGTTAGAAAATTAATGAAAATATAAAAATATATTAATTAAAAATTTACTTTGAAAAAACACATAAATAAAGTAAGTTAACCAGGGCCTCCGAGAGGGAGTGACATCCATGACTTTTGTCACGGGCCCGGCATCGAAGAGGGCCCGACCGTCGGGCCTGAAGTGTCACATAATGTGTCCGATAATTCGCAGGCTGTCGACAGAGCACCTAAAGCAGTCGTACCAAAATAAACCTTTTATATATAAAATAGTATGTAATGTATGGAATTTTGAATTTATTGTTTGCCTTTTTTTAAATAAATGCTTAATGTTTTATATGGTTTTTTTTATTAAACCAAAGTGTTGCACTTTTTTAAGTGGAGCCCGGACTACAGACTTGCCACGGGCCCAAAAATTTCTCTCGGCGGCCCTGAAGTTAACAATAGATTAGAGGAGCCCGGACCACAGACTTGCCACGGGCCCAAAAATTTCTCTCGGCGGCCCTGAAGTTAACAATAGATTATTGTATACAATCTATTGTTAACTTGCTATATAATATTGTATCGCAAAAATCTATTGTTAACATAGAAATTTAATACAGAAGTATCTTATTTACATATTTATACTTATATACTAGGCCTGAAAAAAATGTGATTGAGGCCCAGAAGAGTCAAAACTGCCCACCCAGTGGTGGACTGGCCAGGATATCTGCTTCCCAATGGCAAGTGGATCCTGTGGGCCCCTGATGACATGGGTCCCCTTAAAAATTCTTATAAAAATTAAATGATAGTCTTATAGTTGTGGGTTGAGCCATTTTGCCTCCTGGTAACCAATATTTTTAGACCTAGTCTTCCACTGGTTCCATTCTACTCTGAGTCATAAAAACATATAAAAAAATACAAATAAATAAATAAAAACAGATTTTTTTCAATCTCTTTCATATCACGTTTTTTTATATCATACATTAAATTTTGGTTAATTTGTAATCCAGAGCCCAGGCAAATGGTCTAGCTTGTTTACTTTATATGATTCTTCTTATTTACTATATGATTTTCTAAGCTTTTATAGTTTATACTGATTTATATTTTTGAATATTTCCAGCCTATTTCGTAAATTGTATAATTTTAATATAGTTAAAGAAGTTCTATTCCATATTCTTACGCTATTTTAATATCTCCATGTTTGTAAATAATTTTATATTTTTCTGGATTTTTTATTAACTTATACATTTTCTCTTTGATATAACAACAGCCTTCATAAGTTATAAAAACTATCTATCAATGTCCCTAATCTAATTTTCTACGACTCCAAACACATCTTTTATATTTACTAACATGTTCCATACGAGCATTTTTGCTTTTATTTCGTTTCTTTCCTTTGCTTTCACGTAAGTTATATGGTTTTTAAGCTAATACAATAATATAGCAATCAAATGTCCAACATCATATGATTCTCATTAATAAAAATCAGAAATCAAAGTCATGTTTGTTGATATTCATTTAATAATATTATTAGATTAATTATATTACTTATTTTTAATATAAATTTATTTGAGTCATTCTAAAATTATATGAATAAGAAAAATAAAATATCTATATATCTGAATTGAGTACTCCATCTTGAAATATGGCGAATTTAAAAATATTTTTAAGATTACAAGGGCTTCGTTCCACATATTGTATTAAAATTATTTTTTAGTTTAGCTATAAACACAAATTATTAAGAGAATACCTATCAATAAAAATAATGATGTTAAGCTGTGTTTTTTCTTTAGGGAAAAAAATAGTATTCATATGTCAAATAACTTTCATATATGTTTCAGACAGAAAGTAATAAAGATAAGAGAAACATTAAAAATTTAGCATTTTCACGGCAAGTTATTTTCAAAGCCAGTGTGACACTTCAAAAGTAAACTCTTGAAAAATTTCCGAAGAAGTAGAACTAATAGATTATATCCCTCTTTTAAAAAATGTTTCGGTATATGTCATTTGGAATTTATATAGTGAATGAAATTGAAAAATGCCCTTTTAAAATTATCGTGACATTTTCTTTGTGTAAATTTTTATTTGAATAAAAATGTAAATATAAATTATAAATATGAAATACGTACAGTGTATATAATCTTAAAAATAATGAATTAAAATTGAAATATTTTTTAAATTTATAATCTCTTACTCTCTCTTTCCCGTTTTAATGTGACTATAAACATAAAAAGTTTTTAGGGAAGACAAATTATTCTACATAAATATATCATAAATTTATTTCTTTCGAAAAATAGATTAAAAATTATATAGATATCCTATGTTTTTTAAGGCTTTTAAGCATCAAAATATGCGATATATCTTGTTTTCTCTTGATCACTAATTCTTGCATCCTGAAATACAGTATGTATATAAAGTTACATAGTATATAAATAATAATTATAAATATATATTAAAGATTGTAAAGTTCAGATCAGAATGACAGTATTTGTTCGTAGAATTCAGCAAAATAAATCTATGTTCTACCATCCTCAAATAAAAATTCAATCATAATTAAGGGAAATGAAGGATGAAGGTATTTTCAAGTTTTATATACAGTGAAACCGGTCAAGTTGGACACCTCTCTATGTTGAACGACTTTTCCTGGAACCGAACAAAAGCCCATATATTTTACTTTGTTAAACCTGTATTAGACACCTCTCTATCTTGTATCTTGAACAACTGTTTGTAATAAGATGACTTATATCCTGGCCTCTCTATCTTGTATCTTGAACAACTGTTTGTAATAAGATGGACACTTTTGCTTATTAGTTGAAATAATATCTTAAATTTCATTTAGATTTATAAGATTAATATTGGTTGAAATAAAATTCTTAAATTTTATTTAGGGGTTTAGAAGATTAACCAAAGGAATTTGTGTAAGAGAAACTTATAACATTGTTAGAAGATTAGCCAAAGGAATTTGTGAAAGAGAAACTTATAACATTGATTAGTCTTGTCTTGAGATTAAAGGAATTTGTGAAAGACAAACTTATAACATTGATTAATCATGCCTTGATGTGGTTGCTAATGACTTATAAATTCATGATTTACTTATTACATACAATACAAACACCGAGCATTAAGAAAAATCAAACCAAAACTAGCCGTATTATAATCACAATATTTTATTGCAATAAAATTAAAAATATTTGGCTATAATTGGCTTGTTTTGGTTGGGTTTATATTTTATTTTTTTCTTTGAGAATTGTGTACTGTTTCTTCTATTGCTGTGATTAAACTTTCCTTAGAGATCTTAAAAAGCAGTAGAAGAAAATTAAACAATCTAACATTAGATAGACCAAAAGAAGCAAGTTGTTGATCATTAACTATTCTGGATACAGTGAGATGGATTTATGTTGCATGACAAAAAGTTTCACAATTAATTATTTAGAAATTTTTTAAAAAAGCTAGGTTCCTTATAGATTTCACTGAGGAAGAAATGCAAGAGGTCAATAACTTTGACCTAGGAGAAGAACTAAGTGCTCTTCCTGAGAACTATCATCATTAAATTTTAACTGAAGATTTTATAAATTTTGTCAACAATCTTGTCCATCATGAATATGAAAATTGTACAGCAAGTGATTTTATTGAAAAGATTATATCCAGCTCAATTCATATAGAGACTTTGTTGGAAGAAGAACCGAATGATGTTGAAACAGTTTTGGAATATGTAGAGGAATCTGAACGATAAACATTTTCTAATAATGAACCAGAAACATTTTCTAATAATGATTATTGAAACTCTATTTGGTATAAGAAAAAATAAAATTGAAAATGTGTGGATGAAGTGTCAAACATTTTCTAATAATGAACCAGAGATTATTGAAACTCTATTTGGTATAAGAAAAAATAAAATTGAAAATGTGTGGATGAAGGGTAAATTAAATATAAAAAAGGCAAACTCTACTTACAGACTTCTTTTCAAATAAATAGTTCTTATAATTGAAAGCACTGACAAACTGCAATATGTATTTGACATTTTTGAGTATCATTTAAAATAATAATAGTTTCCAATTTAATTTGAATAAAGGTTTGCATTGACATAAAAATTTAGTGTTTGGTATGTTTAGAAAATATTTTGATTTTATGAATCTCTCTATGTTGGACACCTCTCTAAGTTGAAACACTTTTGAAGGAACCAAAAATGTGTCCAACATAGAGTGGTTTCACTGTATTAATTTAAGCAGAATTTTTCGTTTTCGACGATAAATATTTTGGTAGTTGACTTAACCAGTGAATCTAAAAATAGCTAGAGAATCGGGAATCGATTTGGGAACTCATTTCTTCAGATTTTCACGGCTTTGATTCCAGCTTTTCGAACTCATTTTTCTCCTTTCTTCTATCTCATTACAGAATCTGGATAACTTGTATTGGGCACTATCATATCTTCTCCAGTTAGTAGTTGGAAAGTACAAGATAAGAAAATTATAAATTATTAAATATTTAACATATAAAAACAATAACTATAAATTTAAATAATATGATCGTTAAAACTTAAATTGTTTTTTTATTTTTTATTTTCTTTGCTATAATAGACTAACATTTGAAATGTAAATGTTGATCATATATTCAACATTTATATTTTAAGAATATGTTTCTCCTAGTTGTAGATTTTATAATTAAGCATTATAATTTCATATTAATATTTCACCTAGATATTGCTTATCTCACATTATAGCTTTAAAAAATCTCTAAATGTCCTATTGAAAAACAGAAATACATAAAAGAAAATCGATGTCACATCCAAAGAAAATTAAAGAAAATTAAAGAAAATTGAAATTGGATTAAAAAAAATTCAAAAATCGTAAGAAAAAATTTGAAATAAGTTTTTCAATTCCTAATCATAAAAGTTAGTCGTTCTTCTCTTCCTTATAAAAATAATTCTAAAGAATTTGTTGAAATTGGATTAAAAAAATTCAAAAATCGTAAGAAAAAATTTGAAACAAGTTTTTCAGTTCCTAATCATAAAAGTTAGTCGTTCTTCTCTTCCTTATAAAAATAATTCTAAAGAATTTCTTGCCAAAATGGTCATTCAACTGAAACTTATTTACAATACAAGATAGAAGCTAAATGGAAAATGATGACTATTTACATATGAGAGAGAGAGAAATGGGAATATAGAATCTATATAATCAAAATAAAATAATTTAAAAAAATCACTTTAATGGATTTACAGTAAAATGCACAAAAATTTTTTACATTTGCTTGATTTAGAGTTTTTTCTCTGCGGCGGTAGATGTTTTGATAGGAAATTCTCCTTTTGAATCTTATTTGAATTAATAGAGAAATATTTGTAACCTATAATAAAATACTTTGATGATATTAGTTTCTAACGACGGTAAGGCAAATCACCTAGCGAGGAGGAGTCAAGTTGATTTCAATTAGGGCCTATGTTTTATTTAGAAAAACATTTCATCTATCAGAGATATGTTAAATGTGGGAAAAGAATATTTTATTTATTTTATTAGTAATTAAATCCACTCAATCGAATCTTTCTCAGATAGATTGGATCCCCTCCGGGTTTTGTCAAATTAAATTGAGGTCTCTCAACAGAGCTAGAGGATGTATTTGCCTTTCTTGTTACGAGTTGGAATAACTAAGATAAGACTATTAGAAGTGGCAATATGTTTACAATTAAGTTATTTCTTACCAAACATTAAGTAGGCGTACTGATGCATATCATATTGAGGTAGTCATACTATTTTAATGTTACTGATCAAATTAATATTCAAACAGTTCGGTCAGGCTATTTGAAATTTGATGTTTTAAATTATTTAATAAAAATTAAATTTATTTCCCTCTATTAAAATATTTGTTTTTTATAATTAAAAATTTAAATAGTCATTTTAAGTGCTATATAGCTTTGAAAACTATGTTGTGTGAGTGTAAGATTTTTATGTCCAAAATTTATAATATATGCAATAAATTTTATACAATATTGTTTAAGTAAATTCTATAAAAGTATTTAATTAATATCTGATTTAATTATTTTAATTTTTTTAATGGTATTCATCATTATATATTACTTTTAAACACTTTTTCATCGCTAAATAATTATTGCTTTATGAAATATTTATAAAATTTTGATTGGTCGTACTTAATATATAAAATATTGATAAAAGAATTGTTACACTATAATTTCAGTTATCTAAGTGTGTCTGATAAAATAGTGTTACATGATAATTCAATACATCTAAATGCATTTCAGATATTTGACTAAATATATTGAAAAGTACTGTACGAAAGAAATCCCTTTCGAAAATTAAGATGTATAAAATCAAGAGAATATTCTATCATTGGAATGAATTTTCATATTGAATAATTGCTTGGATGGATTTTCGTATTCATCATTCAGCTTAGTCTTCATTTTTCTATTTGTTTTAAATTTCTTTGATGGATTTTCGTATTCATCATTCAGCTTAGTCTTCATTTTTCTATTTGTTTTAAATTTATAATTCGCATCTATTGGATCAAACATAGAAGGAATTTTAATTAGAAATACGAACAAAGTTTCCTATGTATATTGTTGAAATCAACTGAAATTATACGTAATGTCCACTAGCCAATGCACAATACTCCAGAAGCATGTACTATAAATCATTATAAGTCAAAAAAGTGCCTATTGACATGTTATGTTTTGAAGCTACTGATTTGATATTTCAAAAGTTTATAAAATAAATCTGAAATGAAGATAGCTTTAAAAAACTAGGCTAAATAGTTTTAGACTATTTTGTCTCTTAGTAAGCTGTTTGAGGCTCAGTATTTCTTACATTGCGCTATCCTCAACCACAGTTTCTAATGCTGAATATAATGATGTGTAAATTTATAGCTTTCGCGAGTGAATTTTGACTGCTGCCGTCTTTGAATATCAACGGAAATTTCGAGCAATTGTCAGTTGAAATAGCATCTTTAATATCCACAGAAGTGGTTTATTTTATCTTCACCTAACTGCCAGATGGAAAGTACATCAACAGGAAAGTATTATTCAATTGATATAATGTAATCCCGATATTGATACCATAAGTGGATATAAAGAATGGATACAAACAACTGCAATGAGAACCATGTATAACTAACTACTATAGGCGAGTTCTTCCTTGTGTGAATTTCGTAATGAATTGATTTTTCAGATTTCGCTGGAAATTTATCTTGTATAAAATAAAAAGATTTTTTTAATAATAAATTTATGCTTTACTGTAGGAGATACAGATGATTTAGACTGGAATGAAAATCTCAGTCTTGGCAAGAGTATTAAACAACAATATTTTTTGATTAATGAGAGATGAGAGCCCTGGCATGATATATAACATACTGTATGTCATATGTCATGCCAGTGTCATATGATTTAATGATCAACATTGACCAGTGTCAATGACCATCATACTGTCATTATGTTGCAGATATGTTTTGTGCGAACTCGGAATAATACTACATTCAGTATGATATAAAAAGTTTTTGAGTCATTTGATGTTATTATCGTTATTTTAAGAAACAGTTGTCAAACCTTTTGAGAGATTAATAGCTAGAAATTATTATTTTGTTCAAAAAAGTTGAGTAGATTCTGAATACAGGCAGGTTTTTTAATCTCCGCTCCTCTGTAAGGAGCACTATTAAATTATCTAATATATGATACTGTGGGGCAAGATTACGCTGCTGATGATGGGTCAAAAATACGCAGTATATACTCATATTCCGATATAACTAAAAGTTGAATTGAAGTATAAATGAATTATAATAAAAGTTATTTCATTATTTAAGTGTTTTATAGTTTATAAATAGAAAACAAATAGAGAAGTATGCAATGCAAAATTATTGCAAGGAGCTGAAATTAAATTTAAAAATTTTTAAATTTTAACAAAATTTTTTCTTACTTTTTATATAATTCTTTCGTGAATATTAATGACAATATATGTGTATTTGAATTTATTCATAATAGGTTTTTGCATCATACTGTATATTTATATAAGTGAGTACGTTTACCCCAGTTTTAACGTGCACTATTATTCACACGATAGGGCAAGAATATCTACAATATTTGTTTCCTTTTTTGTAAATAATAAATTTACATTTACTTCCATCACTTTAAGAAAGAAACGATATGAACGGTCTATTTTAGAAGATATATAGGAAGCATTCATTCAAATTTTATGCATAAATAACTTACTGAGACAGATTTACAAACTGTCAAATTTTAGGTGAGTGCTCCTGCCTCAGTTTAGATTTTTCTTATAAATTTAATATTGGAACATTTAACAATTTAAAATTCTTAATCTATGAAAAAATAGATAAAAATTTATTAACTCAATATTATGACATATTAAATATGAAATAATCTGCATCAACATGAAATTTCAATAGAAAAATTATTAGATTAAACTTTGTTTCTTTCCATTATCATTTTAATTTTCCATATGAAAATGCATATCGGAAAATTTTGTAATGGTGAGCGATTGTGATTTCGAATTTTGTGATCATCTTCATGTTTTCACGATCCATGGGCAAAATATAAGAATTGTATTAAGTAAATCTCATGTACTTTATATATGATGATCAATGCTGTTATTTGAAAGATATTGCTCAAGACATATTTACAAAGATGTGTAGATAGTTGTACGTGTGTGTATGCATGCGTTCACTTTGTGTATATTCAGCATGCAATGTCCATATCCCTTCATATTCAAGAATTACTGAGTTGACTTTAACCAAATCTAATATGTTGTACTATGATGTTAGCTGCTATTAGCAGGTTTATTTTCAGCTGAATCATGAACACGAAGCGAAAGCTATACATACATATGTTACGGTAAAAGTGATTAATTGGTGATTATGCATAATCACCAATCATCTTGGTAAATTTAATAAATTTCACTAAATTTCTCATTTTTACCGGTGATTTTATATAATTCCCAAATGATGTTGGTAAATTTAATAAATATGTCATTATTTCTCATTTTAACCGGCGATTATGCATAAGTCCCAAATGAATTTGGTAAATTTGATAAATATCGCTAAATAGATTACTTTTAAAGCGGTTTTTGCATAATTTCCAAAATGTAATTCATAAATTTGATAAATATGAAATTTTCTATTTTCTGTTGTTTAATTAATAATTTAATTATAGAGTTACTATTTTTTCACTTTTACAACATCCACTTAGCACTCATTCATCTTTAACTTCGATTATCTCTAGCCGTTTCAGTATGTTTTCAACGTCGTCTTCCACTCCCTCCTCGCCAAATTCGCGTCTCTTTTCAAAGAGATGCTTTGGTCTTTTTGAGGATGAGTCTGGATGTATGCTTCTACGTTTAGGGGCAAATCGCTAGCTTTGATATATGACTTTTGTGGTAGGTTGCAATGTTTGGTTACCATCCCATGTCATCACATAGGGAATTATCTTTACTTGGCACTTATACATCGTGTTCAATTCATTTTCCATTAATTCATATTTCCTTATTTTTTCATTTTCAACTGTTAACAAATTTTGATTTCGATCTCAATAAGCCATATAATATTTCGTTTTTTGTCATATACAAAAATATCGGGCCTATCATGTTCAAGTTTTATAGACAAGTTTTATCCGGGTGTCAATTCTGATTTTTGCACCTTCATTTGCGATTATTTCTTGAACAGAATGAGATCTTATTTTCTTTGACCGCTTAAAGCCGAATTTATTATGTGATGAGAAATTCGATTTACCAAATAGCGTTGTACACTTAATTGGCTCCTTCATCGTAAATTCCACTTTAGGATGTTATTTTAGGTGGTAATCCCGCATCCAGTGATGTATGGGGGCGTGACCCTGAGGGCACAGGAACTGTGGGGTGATAATATTTATGTAACTACCCTGGCTAACGCAGTCTGGTACCGTCTGCTCTTGTATTAAGACGTGTTTCTTATATTACTGTACTTTTTAATTTTGTGGAAGTAAAGATATACTTTGTACTCAGTTTAGTCTGTTACATATTACATAAATGAAGATGAATGCAATCAACTACTTCATTACTCGACAAGAATGCATTATTTATCAAATTTACCATAGTAGACTGGCGATTATGCATAATCAGAGCCGGCCCAAGGCACGATGCAAGTGGTGCACAGCATCAGGGCGCCATCGTATGGAGGTTTTGTTAAGCCATATCGTCTTTAAAAAAATATAGGGGGCGCTATAAAAGAACTTTGCAACAGAGCGCCGACTACCCTAGTGCCGGCTCTGCGCATAATCTTTGGCAAATTTGATTAATTAAGTACAATTTATCATATTTACCATTATGAACCGAAAATGTGATTAATTTGCAATATATGAAATAAATTTATCACTTTTACCGAAATCGTTGGTGATTATGCATAATAATGGGCGATTATGCACAATCACTGGACTAATCACTTTTATCGTAACATACTGTACTGTTGTGTAGTCCCAGTAATACAATTTGTCTATTAATAGGTCTAAAAAACATTATAATTATGCATTAACAATCAAATATAATATAAAAATACAGTCAAACTCCGATAAGACGCCACCATCTGTTGAGACGATTTTGGAGGCTAATTGGGGTTGACAGTTTATCGAAAATACGTGTAGTATAGAAATGAAAATGAACTGCGAATTTATTCAATTTAATAAAATACAGTACATTTATATTCAGCATTCAAACTTAACATTTCTAAAAAACTATATTTTTCAATATAATTATGTACCGTACTATAGTTTGTACAGTACTATACAGAAAACATGTCCATCTGCTGTTTGATCCTCTCCTTTGAGTTCTCTGTAAAACACAAACGGTATCCTTATTTGCTCGGTACGCAATAAACGATGGAAATGTTCTAGTTCTATCTTAAATTTTCTACAACCTAGGTGTGAACAGGCTTAAAGAGATACATGATTAACCGTTAATTCCATCTCTTCCACCCGCTGGTTACAAATGAGTCCAGAGAGCTGTATATAAATGAGTTTAATATTGTATATAATATACAATTTCAGTACTGATGAACTTCGGGATGTAAGTCGCCTTACATCCTTACATGCCCCTGGCAGATTAACGAGGACAAATACAATATCAAAAGGAATATTTGTTTAGACGTTTCTATAGGTGGAAGGCGGATGGCATCTTATTGGGGTTTGCCTATCCATTAACATAGGGAAGATCCGTTCTGCCAAATTTCTTGGCGGTCAGCGAAGGTGGCGTCTTAACGGGGACGTCTTATCGGGGTTTGATTATATATATATATAATGTATTATTATAATGAAACTTTTCATTGCAGCAACTTCAATAAAGACTGTAAAATTTTTTCTAGTTTTTTTAAGATTTTTCAACTTTTCAGGAATTAAAAAAAATATAAAAGTATTACAGGAAAACCTGTGCTAGGTGGCCAGCTTTGGGTGACTGAGATTGTGGCCACCAAGCACAGGTTGGCCACTAGACACAGATTAGCTACAAATTTGTTTATTAAATATCAAAGTTTAAAATACAAAGTTTATAACTCAATTTCACATTATTAATTAAATCTAAGGAAATAAATTACTAATTAATGTCTATTTTCTGGATTTTTTAAACTGTGTAAAATGGATTTTCTGGAACTAATTAATGCCTATTTTCTGGATTTTTTATTCTAGTTTTTTAAACTGTGTAAAATGGTCATCTGTGATGGCCATTTTACACAGTTTAAAAAACCCGTAATTTGCTCGGGATATTAAGGTGGCCACGATTTGCAGGTTGGCCACCTAACTCAGGTGGCCATCAGCACAGGTTTTCCTGTATTATTGTTTTATAAAATTTTAAATAGCTTATTTAGAAACCCAGACAAGGCTCAATATATCACTGTTTTTAAATATTTAAAGAATTTTAAATACTTTAAGAAACTCTACCACTGAAACAAGTTCCTATGTAGACAGACTGTCTTTCACGACGCTTCAATGAAAATTTTAATTCTACGAAATCAAGTTTTAATAAAGTTCCATGTATCGAATAATTCCATCTGTTGTTCCAGAAATTGGAATTACATAATGGATTGGAATTACATAATATAATGCAAAACATACAATAGATGCAATTGAATACAAGCAGTTTAGGTCTCCTGGAACTCTTGCTTATTAGAGTTCATGCTTTGAAAAATTTAACTGTCTTATCAGGATGTTTTAAACTGATGGTTATAAAAAACCATTTAAAGTTTTTATAAATTAATTTGACCAATAACATATTTATCGATAAAATTGTATTTTTTATATATACTAAATAATATATAAGACATTCTTGCATAAACGTTATTTTTCTTCCCAAAAGCTTATTTATAAATTCTCAATTAGTTCCAATCCTGATGAATCATATTTAGCAGTGAATTTTGAATGAAAAGTAATTTCGAAAAGAAGTGATCTTCAATATAATATAATTAAATTTCATATTAAGAAAACAGCAAAAGCAAAATTTCAGTTTTTAAATATTAGTTAAAATTTTAAAGTTCTTAAAAATTTATTATAGGAAAATTACTATATTATCCTTATAAATTTCGAAATAATAGTATTTCGAAATTTTGCATGAAGTGTATTGCTTCAGTTTTTATAATCATAAATACGATACTATTTATAACAACTTCGTTCCTTCCCTCGTTTTATAAACGTTTCAGCCAACCAAGGTCGAAACCTTGCTAAGGATTAGCCAGAAGATGAAGGATGGGGATCAATGAGTGTGTCAAGACAGTTTCAGAAAATATTGACAGAGTGGAGCCAAGTATTGGATCCCGATCTTCTAGATGGGAACGATGGGATCTAACACGCTTCCACTCTGCCATCAGGTCGATTATTTACAATGGCTAAACTGAAGGATTCTTTCAACAGTCCTTAACCTTTTCCTGTTCATAATACTTTTATGAGATCTATTGAATTGATTTTTTTCAATTGTACTGGAAACGATAACGTTATTGATGTTCACTCTCAATTTTTCAGAATGACCTTATGCTGATTTTAATATTCAAGTACTGTATTTCATTCAGAACATTGTAAACATTATGAATCCATTAATCTTCAGATCAATGAAAATAACTTTTATTATTTCATTAATTACAGTTCAAAATTGTATGATTTCTCGAATAATTAAAATCCAGATTAAATCGAAATAAAAACATTAAATACTATTCTATGATTTTCTCAGTCGAATTTTTTTTTATCATCAGAAATTAATACAGATTCTTCTAATAAAAATATTTATGGAATTCAATTTGACATTAATAAATTGACGTGACAATATGAATTAATTTTGTTTTTTGTTTGGCATAGCTTTTTGGAAAGTATTTAAATATTTCCTCAAAAACCAGACCTAAGAACTACTGAAAGATATAAACAATTAATAATTCCCCATTGCCCTTACTGTATATGCTTGCAGAAAACCTTATTTTATCTTCTTTCTAGGCTAAAAGTTTGAATTAAAGAAATTCATAATTATCTGCTGAAGATATTCATTTCTCAAATATTTTCCTCTTCCTAAGGTATAATTTAATCAACTTAATGAAATTTCTTTGTAAATTAGTTTTATATTTATTTATATTTATAGTATACATACTGTGCTTATTTTTATAATTTCCTAAATGTTAATATTAATTAAATAATAATATATTTTCTTTATTTTTTATTTAAATCATTAAGATCTTAATATAAATTCATCGCAGTATTTAATAAAATAAATATTCTAATAATGAGATGGTGCTAAAAATTAGTTTAAATTAATTCAAATCATTAATATTCCGTTAAAGATTCAAGGGATTAAATATGGCAGATTAATTAGGATTATTAAAGATTCAAGGGATTAAAAATGGCAGATTAATTAGGATTATTTGGATTAAATTCCCTTGAGATTTGTTTAGTATGTAAAGTTTAAGCTATTAAACAACAAACACAAAGAGTTTTTATATTATATTAAATATATCAATTCAAGAGATGTTAACTCCTTCTCATGCACCATTTTTAAGCATTATTAATACTTAAGGACCAAATGAAAAACTATAGGTCAAAGTTGAATGCCAAATCGATACTAACCTGTTTTCAAGATACACCTCTCTATATGAAATTGAACACAACAGAATCAATGACAGCATATTTAATCACATATCACTTGTGTGAATTTAACTTGTTAATAGTCATTATAATAGTAATCTAAAAAACTGTATATTTTGAATATGCCACCGATTTGATCCCTGGTCTTTTGTGAACATTGATCTATAGACAGACCTTTTTTGTTTGATAGGGGGTTTAAAGTGTGAGGAAGTTAACTTGGACCTGTCCTATTTTTATTTTATTATGCACTCTATTATTTATTTATCGTTATTTTCTTATATGCTAACGTATTATATTTTAGTTGAAGAGTTAACTTACTTCCCACGTTCTCCACCTCCGTCGTTGGCAATCACGTGACACGGGATCGGAACCCGTATCCGGAAGAGCTATCCCGGTTAATAATGTCGTATCTACATAATAATTACCACTGAACTGATATGTGAAAATAAGAATGATCCGTATCAGTAATTTTGTTCGATATATAAATTAATTGTAAAGATAATGACATAAATGAAATACTCTGTAAACTAACAACTTTAAACTTGTTACGTATAAGTATGTAAATGAGCGAGTGCGGCGGTGTTCGTCACTCGAGAGTATAAAAGACGACGCAACCGACAAGTTGTAGAGGTGTTGCATTGACGTAAGATTGGTTAAGTGACTTTGGAGTTCTTGTAGAGATCGACTATTGTTTGAAGTTTGTATCGGACGTGGAGGTATTAGAAGTTAAGTAGTATTTAAGGTTCTTTTTCGTTGTGAATAATTGATTGTTGAGATATTTGAATTGGATTAAACAAGTTTTGTTTAACACTTGTTTGTTGCTTTATTAGAGTTTCAATAAAGCATTTATTAACACTTTTGTAAGTGTTTGAGTCTAATAAATTTTATATTTTTCATTATCTAACTTGTTTTGAGAATTTCTTTAAATTATTAGTTAAGTTCTAACATCGTTGTTTTTTTGTTCTAGTCTAACACTTAATCGGCACTTCTAGTTATAAGTTCCGATTACCGTTTTCGTTTAGAAGTTACATTGTGTTAGATTGTTTTGTAGTTAATTAGTATTAAGTTAGAACTTAGTTTAAGACCTGAGCTCAGGCCGAACTCTGGATTGCAGAGTCACTAGAACCATTAGGCTTAGTTAATAATTAATAATATCGACATTCGTTCTAATCCGCGACTTTGCAAAAGTTAAAATTGTACCATCTCGGAACAGAAATCATTTTGTTGCAACTTATTTTTGTATTTACTTTATTTTTGTATTTTTCGTTTTTTCTTACTCTTTTGTCACTATTATTAAACTTTAGTCTAAGATCAATCTATATGTAATAATTTCTGTTTGTTATTTGGAGAAATCATCATTGGCATATATTGTTAATCACGTTAAAATTGTACCATCTCGGAACAGAAATCATTTTGTTGCAACTTATTTTTGTATTTACTTTATTTTTGTATTTTTCGTTTTTTCTTACTCTTTTGTCACTATTATAGATTGATCTTAGACTAAAGTTTAATATGTAATAATTTCTGTTTGTTATTTGGAGAAATCATCATTGGCATATATTGTTAATCACAAATGTTTTCACCAATAGAACAGCGAAATTTTTACACACATCTATAGATTGGTATTTTGACAGACTCAATCATGAGATACCTCGTGGAAAAATTTAAGGATCAACATATTTTGATATTTTGTATATAATGTGCAAAGTCACGATTTAGAACGAATGCAATACTATTAATTATAAGCCTAACAGTTAGCGACCCTGCAAATTCCAGAGTTCTGTCTGAGCTCAGGTCTTTTTTCTAAGTTCTAACTTAACATTAATTAGCCACAAAACAACCTAACACAATGTAACTTCTGACAAAACAAGATCAGAAACCGGAACTTAAACTAAAAGTGCTGATTAAGTGTTAGAACCAGAACGAACAAACAACGATGTTAGAACTTACACTAATAAAATGAATAAATTTCCAAAAATAAGTTAAATAATAATCAATGTAAGGATTGTGGAATTGGATAGGATGAAGTGGGTGGAGAAAGGTGGAAAGAACGGTTTCCCTTACCTGTTGCTGATGTCGGATGGTTCTGGACGGCCATGTTGGATGGCTTGCAGCAATTTTTTTGTCTTCTTTAATCAGAAAAATGTTATGGTGGCTACAGTACTTGAACATTATTTTAGAAATAATATTTGTAAATTTCAACTTATGAATTATGTGTTGTTAGGTAAAAGTATTTATTGTATTGGAATATTGTTAACATTGAAATGTAAATGTGCTCTAGTTAAAAGAGCTGACACTAGAGGGATAGGTGTCCCGTCCCAAGATCGAGAGATTAAAGAAAGTTGGTGTGCGACTAGTCAACAAGTTGAATATTTGTAAAGTGTATGATTTTATTACTAGAAGTTTATGTTCTCTTCATTTGGTATGGGACAAAAAGGTTGTATTTTTTCTCTTTTTTTTGTTCAAGTAATTCAAGTAATAAAAAGTTATATCGTTAAGTAACCATGGATTCGTTCTTTGATATAATTTATACTGTTTTAGACTGTTTAGATCATAAAGAATTTCATTACCATATAAGTTTTAATACGACGGATAAGGGCAGTTTTTCACGAAGACCGAGTCGTAACCAGAGATCAGGCCCGGAGTTCAACCCGGACTTGATAAAATGACAAAAAAATATAAATTTATTAGACTCAAAACACTTACAAACGTGTTAATAAATGCTTTATTGAAACTATAATAAAGCAACAATAAATTAATAGACAAAACTGGTTTAATCCAACTCAAATATCAATCAATTATTCACAAAAAACAGAACCTTAAATACTACTTAAATTCTACTACCTCCACCTCCGATACAACTTCGAAACAATCGTCGATCTTTACAAGAAACTCAAATGTCACTTTCGCCAATTTTACGTCAAGATAACACCTCTGGTTATCAAACAACACCTCGTTGGTTGCCGTTTGTCATAGGCTTTTATACCAGGTGACTTACAGTCCTGTGCTGCTTCATTTACATACTTATACGTAACAAATTCAAAGTTACTAGCTTACAGAGTAATTCATTCATGTCATCTTCTTTACAATTCATTTATATGTCGAACAAAACATCGATACGGATCATTCTTATATTCACATATCGGATCAGTAGTAAATTTAGTTAGATTAGATGATGACGTCATTACCCAGGACAGCTCTTCCGGAGGACGGTTCCAATTCCGTATCACGTGATTGCTAACGACAGAGATGGAGAACGAGAGAAGTAAGTTAACTTTTAAACTAAAATATAATGCGTTAGATAAGAAAATAACGATAAATAATAAAGTGCATAATAAAATAAAAATAGGACAGATCAAAGCAACTTCCTCACAAATGTAGATCAAAATGAATGGATGAGGAGATCTGTAATTGGACTGATAGATGGTCTGATTACAGATCGTCACTGCCTCTGAATTTCCTTAAAATCATTTGATGAAACTATTTATTGGAAAATGGCTGTACAGATTAGAAAGGAAATATTCAGTTTTATTTTCTCACACAAGAAGCAGTGTGACATCACAAACATCGTTGATTTAAAGAAAGATACTGATACATTAAAATGTGGAGTCCAGCGAATTAACAAATTATTTTAATCAGTATAATGTTAGAATTTAAAAATAATAATAAGAAAGTAAAATAAAATTTATTAAATACTGATAAGAAAATTAGAGAAATTTGTAAAGTAGAGGGTTCGATTTCATCAAACAATGATGAAATGAGATCGCCCACTACAAAGCAATGATAATGTGATCACTTTTGTTAAACCATAAAAACAAAAGATAATATACCAAATAAACCTAAATTCTCAAGCCAAATTTAACCCTTGAAACTATAATGGAATGATTTTAATGATTATTATAAAAGTTTATGCTTTAATGACCAAGACAGTCTATGCATTACCTGGCTAGTGCCATGGAGGGCCCATGGCTAGATTTAGCACAGCCAGGAGTGGATCTATCGGCAAGAGTCTGATGTAAGTAATCAAAAAGTCTTTCTAAATTAATATAACTGTCTGAAGAATCAATTTGCTTGTTGGCCTCGGTGGTCTAGCAGTTATGACATTGGGACGTTAGCACAAAGGTCCCCAGTTCGATCCCGGGAGGAGGAAGATTTTTTCTTCAGATAAATTAATTATAAATTCTGGTTCAATTATTAATTAATAGATGGCACCACTCATTGATTCGGTGAAAATAATAATTATAATTACGAGATGGCGCTAACATTAGTTCAAATTATATCCAATCACTAAAATCATTCCGTTATAGTTTCAAGGGTTAAATTTGGCATAAAAATTCCCTTGAAGTTTTTATTATAAAAGTTTAAACAAAAGATAAGTTTCTTATTTTTCTAAGAAAAGAAACAATATATTTATGATCGAAAAATTGTCTTCTGAGCAGTCAGACCAAACGACTCAGAGAAATAAAGACTTCAACAAATGCAACAGTCAGTACAAAACTCAGAGAGGAGAACGCAAAAAGAAAGGATAGTCAGGTTTGTCCGAAAGAACAGGAGAGAGAGTTTTAGAAGACAAGACAACAGTCTATGCTGAGACTCCAACCACGGAAGAAAGCACTTCGAGCAGTCACCACCTTATAATAAAATATCCATAAAATAGTAATAATGAAATTAAGCCAAAGATCTAGGTTGGCAAAAGAGTTGTTCACCGCCCTTATTTAAAGAAATATCATGAAGCTCTTCCAAAAATATCGCCGATCGGATCAAATTGACCAATTGTGATTTGATGTTAGAAAAAGGACATTAAAGGAAGACATTATACAGAAGAGAGAACTTTTTGTTTTTGGACTGATAACTGC
The DNA here is from genome assembly GCA_000484575.1 of Olivierus martensii. Taxonomy (NCBI): domain Eukaryota; kingdom Metazoa; phylum Arthropoda; class Arachnida; order Scorpiones; family Buthidae; genus Olivierus; species Olivierus martensii. The sequence continues at coordinate 24,560 of AYEL01078314.1, forward strand.
CTCAGCAATAATCTCCAAGACCTCCAAATAAGAAGAACCATCTTTACCATTCTGAGTCTAAGGTATTTATCTCTCTGAAATAATTGTTGGAACAAATCTGTAAGATCTCTCTCTCTCTATTCAGAAAGATCTTACAGATTTGATCCGACAATTATTAAGAAAGTTGTTTGTTTTTCAAATGTAGTCTGTGTAACTTTGTCTCAAAGTCTGATTACTCATCCTTACTCATTCTACAGACCGCAGGTACGCCATAAAGCCTGTTTTATATTGTTGCCAGGTCTCACAAAACAGTGTAAATTTATTGATTTTTGATATTTTAAGAATTATAAGTTGTCTTAAATTATTATAATCATTATCTGAGAAATAAAGTAATGAAGAGGTTGACTCTGACCTATCTTGGTTATTATTTTATTATTTATCATTAGTTTCAGTATTATTTAACATATTATATTTTAATTTAAGAGTTAATTTACTTCCATATTTTCAATTGTAGTATTTAGTAATCAAGTGTTATGGAATGGACAGCCATTTTCCGAACGAGCTCTCTCGGCTATTGACGTCATCTAATCTAAATAAATTTACCACTGACCCGATGGGAGAATATAAGAACGATCTTTTATCGATGTTTCGTTTTTATTTTTTGAATATACTGAAATCAATCTGCCAATTCCCAAAACTCTGAATGAAAAGATTCAATAACAAAAAACTAATTTTCATCTACACTGTATTATGTTAGATTTTTATTAATATAAACTAGCAGCAACATATCACATTGTATTTTATAGCAAAAACAAAAAATTTTTTAATTTTCTATAATGTAACAAGATCAATTATAAATCCCTAATGTTTAACTGAAACTTTGAAATAGTTTTATATAATCTAAATTTTTTCAATTTTAATAAAATTATTAAAAATAATTATAAACTCTTCTTGAAGAAAACTCTAAATTTCTTCTTTTATAAAGATTAGATTAGTGATTTGAATTTTATTTTCATAACATCAATTATACTTCATTTTATTTAACAAAAAGGATATTTGAAAATAAATAAATTATTAATAATTTATTATTTTATATTTAATTGTATGCAATTATATTTAATGCTATCAGATTATTTAATTGTATGCAATTTATATTTAATGCTATCAGATTAAAAACATTTTAAATGTTTTCATTTTCATTACAATATTTTAATTTACTTTAAAATTTTATTTTTATAATATAGTACTTAGATAAGAAATGTTCAATAGTAAACAATGATTATTGGCTATCCATAGTGCTAAAGTTATATGAAAAATTAAATTCCTTACATATAATTTTTAATTCAAATGCTGAATAAAGAATATTTTTATTTTTATCTAGAAATTTTCATAATGTGTATATTTCTAGATAAAAATGAAAGAATCTTGTTTATTCAGTATATGGCCCACATCATCAAAAGATGTTGGATAATACAAAAGCAACTTACAAATATTTTATTTACATTTGGATTATATGATTACACAAGTTCACTATTTTTTTTACAAACAGCAATATTTTTGTGCTGTTATAGGTCATTCCATTAAGGATTTAATTTTTTAGTAGAATGGTTGATGATAGTTATTTTTAATAGCCAAAAACATTTTATATTGTTCTTATGGTATTGCATCATAATGTAATATATTTAAATGAAATAGGAATATCATTCATAGTTACTTTTTAGCATATCCTTAATTTATGTACAAAATTCTATTTTTAAATTATCAAAAATTTTTTAGCACAAAAATATTTATGAAAAATTACCTTACTATACAGAGTGTTTGTCTCGATCTTCAGCTGCTACAAAATTATCCTCTAATATAAAATTTAACACAGAAAAATCTGGTAATACATATATTCAATTTACTTTCTGTAGAATTTTTTTTTACACAGACATCATATTTTTGCATCTATTCTTATATTTTAACATATTTTGAAGTAGAATTTTTTTTTTACACAGACATCATATTTTTGCATCTATTCTTATATTTTAACATATTTTGAAAAAATGATAACTGTAAATTATTAAAATTATAATTTCTGCTAAGCCCAAAATTACATATTAAGTTATAATTATGATAAAATATTCCTATTATACAAAGTTTCTCCAAGCACTATGCAGAAATAAAACCTTTATTTCCTAAAGGAATGTTTTTGACCATTCCCCACTGGTCGTCTTCAGCTAATGTTGCTGAAGACGACAAGTGGGGAATGGTAGAAAGTGTTCCTTTAGGAAAAAGGTTTTATTTCTACATAGTGCTTGGTTTTTCTTCTTTACTTGGATTAGTTGCAGAATGTCTACAACTTTAACAAAGTTTCTCTCTCACACTCTTTCTCTCTCTCATTTTCTGTGTTGCAGACAGATTCCCAATTGTTCCATGTACTATGTTGCATGTGTCTTTTTTTATACTATTTATATGCATTATTAATAACTGTTAGATATAGTTTATTCATGCCCCTATGATCTCATTTCATATTTTGATTATAATTAAGTTAATCAAGTGTATATTAAGCAAACTATATTTGCATTGTAAAAGTATTAATACAATAGTTTTATATTAATAGAAATGTATAGTTTTGAATCTAGTCAGTCAGTCACACAATTTACAGTGTACTAAAATAAGTTTATCTCTACTGCATATTCAATATATTTCCTCAACATTGAAAGGGATTCTACTATGACTATAATGAATAGAGATAAGGTGATCAACAAGGAAAAGAAAATCCCTCCCATTGGCAAGAAGAAACGGACTATATATCCAACAGAGATGAATTTATTAGGTTATAGGAATGATAGTGCTACTGGTATAGATTCAAAATTATGCCTTATTTTAATATACATATTACTTTTATGATATATTTAATTTATTCTTAACATATATAGTATTCTGCAAATATTTTTAAATCTAAATTTTATTCTATTTATTTTGTCAGCTCTATTTTGAAACATCTTAGAATTTGGAATTCAAATTTAGTTTGAATAATTGTTCTTTGTATAATGACTGAAAAACAACATGTGAACTAATCAAAAAATGTTCCCAATAAAAGACAAATATGCACCCAAAAAATAATAATGTATATCATATGTACATGGCATTTTTTTTTCAGCCAGTTTTTAAAATTCTATGAGAATAACAATTAAATTCTATTTTATACTTACCAGAGGAGTGCCAATCATGACCCCCTCCAATTTTGCTGATTTTTTCATATTTTGTAGTTCAACCCTCCCACAAAACCATGGTGAAGTAATACAACGCACCTCTCAAGCATTTCCGAAAAAAATAGGTTTAAAGTTTCTATATTCTTTATATATAGAGTCATATCACCCCAGCATCGGCTGCTGTGATAACGCGATATGTTCGGCGTGTGATTGACGTCACAAACGATTGAAAGGGTGTGGGTTCAAATCGCTACTGATAAAAAAAAAAATAAATATCAGTAACGATTCGAACCCACACCCTTTCAATCGTTTGTGACATCAATCACACGCCGAACACCGCGCTATGTGATATTGCGCTATCACAGCAGCTGATGCTGGGGTGATATGACTCGGTATATAAAGAATATAGAAATTTAAAAAAAAAAATAAAAATAAAAAAATAAATATCAGTAACGATTCGAACCCACACCCTTTCAATCGTTTGTGACATCAATCACACGCCGAACACCGCGCTATGTGATATTGCGCTATCACAGCAGCTGATGCTGGGGTGATATGACTCGGTATATAAAGAATATAGAAATTTTACACCCATTTTTTTCGGCAATGCTTGAGAGGTGCGTCGTATTACTTCATGGTTTTGTGGGAGGGTTGAACTACAAAATACGAAAAAAATCGGCAAAATCGGAGGGGGCCATGGTTGGCACTCCCCTGGTTAGTGAAATTATAAAATATGGTTATTCTGCTATAAAATATCAATATCATTTATTAATAAAGTGGGAAAATACCACACACACAAATTATTCAATATTAAAAAACTTCCAAGATAGTAATGAGTTAGTTCCAAATTTTTTGATCTAGAGCACAATTGTGAATTCAGCATAGTAGTAGATAGGAAATTGTTTGATTTTTCAGGGCAAACAAATTATGTAAATATCAGTAGGCAAGTATCTTAAGAATGAGTTGATGAATAACTTGTAAACAATCATAAAATGCTTGACAAATATCATGGCATTTGTAAGCAATTTTGTGATTTTTAAAATGTAAAAACCAACATTTAAGCAAAATTTCATTCCTTTTATAAATTTATAATTTTTTTAAACAATTTTTATAAAATTTGAAATCCCAAAATCTTTTAATATTTAATAATTACTATTTCAATCACAAACACAATTTAATGTGATACTGACAGCATCATCCTTATTTTTATAATACACAGCAACCATAAAATACTAAGATTTGAATTGTATGATTATAGTTTTCTGCACATTCATGATATTTATGATATGCACTAATGAAATAACTTTACATATTAACCTTTTCCGCTCCAATGCCTTGGTAGCCAAGACAAAATTTAAAACTTAATAACTATTCTGCACATTCATGATATTTATGATACGCACTAATGAAATAACTTTACATCTTAACCTTTTCCGCTCCAATGCCTTGGTAGCCAAGACAAAATTTAAAACTTAATAACTTATTTTCTGGAATGTTAATCAATAATAAATTCCTGATTTTTGCCAATTTAGATTCTTATATTTTTGCTCAGTCTGTAATAGATTATCTGATGTTAATAACTATGTTTTAATTTAAAAAAATTATTCTTCTTTGTAATTTTATATAGGCCTTATTATATATTTAAAAATTATAAGAAATGTTATTAACATCAGAATTTTATATAGGCCTTATTATATATTTAAAAATTATAAGAAATGTTATTAGATTTAAAATACTTATTAATATTTGTATAAATATCTATTGCAATATTTTGATCGATATATACAGTATATATGTATATAATATGCGGGCTTTTTATATTATGTTTCAAAATATATAAGATCTAGTAGTGCATACACAATATAATTTTAGGTCTGCATTGAATATATCCTACAGAGGAAGAAGAAAAATTAATTGCGGTAAGAAAAAGTTGAATTAAAAACTAAAATTAATGTATATTAAAAAGAGAAAGATCAATAAACGAAAATTTTCTTTAATATATTGCTAAAATTTTTCCTTAAAAATGTATTGAGAGCACAATTTGTATAAATCTAGAGGGCAAATGTCCTATTTACTTCTACTATGCGAACGTCAGTAGTTATAGGCCTATAAGCCAATGGTTACGTATCTTACATAAAAATAATATTGCTGATTTATATGAAAAATAGACCATAATTTATTGAACTTATGCCTAGGGCCTAAGACGCATCCTAATTGATAATATGTAGGCCAATACACATTTCATCGTTTTATCTCGCTTATTTTTAATAAATAGTCATCTTTTTAATTTAATTAGATTTAGTTCTCCTACGGAAATAAATAAACTTAAGATCAAGTTAATTTTTACTTACTAAAGTAATATAAATTTAATTTTGGAATGCAAAAATTTATATTAACTCAATAACAATTTAAAAAATTAGTTTTTTGTTTATTTTATTGAAATTTAATTGTTTTCTTATAGCATTGACATCATAAATTCGATACTGATGTTAACACAATCTATAGGCCTGCTCCTTTAGATTTAAACGAGATTATCTGGCAGTAATTATTTTAACTAAATTTAATTAAATTTAAAGCACAATATTATAAAAATTAGAAGGCAAAAACAATTAATAATTTTATTCTAAAATATTTAAATAATATATTTCTTAATTCAGTAGAAATCGATAATAAGACCAGCTACTACAGCAATAAAAATCTGGTTACAATTATATTAGTTATTGCTCAAATTTGAGTTGCAAAAATAATTATAACTGAATTTATTGTAATTATACTTTATAAATAAATATTTACAACTTTAATTGATTTTATTATTATAACATCAAATATTTTTAGAATAATTTAAAGTTGTCTTTGTTATTAAATCGAGTTTAAGGTTAGTCTGTTATTATTTTTTCCTAGAATTTTGGTTAAATTATTTTATTAATATTTACTCCTATAAATATATTCAAATAAAGTGGAATTTACTATTATAATTACATAAAAATTGTTTTAACTTAAATTTTTATTATTGTCTCAGAATATCTTAAATGTCTTTGTTATTACAGCAGAACTAGTCTAACTTACAATTAAAAGATATATATTTCAATTGCAATTGCTTTTTTCTTCGTCCAATCTGGCAAAAATACATTTCTAAATTGTTTTAAAATTTATTGTTATTGGATACGTGGTTGTTCCTATAGTAGCATAAATAGAGTGCAACGTACTACAACCAGAAAATACTATTATTAAGTTCGAGGTTGGCTTTATTTGGAAACATTTTTCATCGTCGAGAATCGAAGGACAAGCAACAGAACACAAACGTTTATTAATGCAGTTTATTATTGACATTTTATCAGAAAGACAACAGTTATTTTTATAACATTTTATTACTTTAAAATGATACGTTTTAAAAGAATAAATTTTTAAAATTTTTTTTTATGTCGAAGATAAGACTCGACTGGGATAAGACTTGTTTAATTTAATAATTTAAAAACAATCTGGTTTCGATAAAATCATAACTCCAATGTAATACATAATTATCGTGCTCTATATCATTTTTCATTAAGATAGGAGGACGTGGAGATGGAGAAACATCTAACCTAACTGGTAGCACTACTACACTTCCAATTCCTAACTCTCAAAGGAATAAAACTATTATAATTAACAGCAGAAGCGTTAAATCACAAAACTGTACGAACTTTAACCCGTTTGTATAACGTGAAAGCATTCATTTTTATAATCCGAACCAAGGCAAGAAGAAGAAGTAGAAGAAAAAAAAACATCGTTATTCCAATTAGTAAAACACACTTATCTGTAAATATAGGGAAAATTTATTGTTGGAAACGAATTAAGATGTTGGAAGGGTAAAAAAAAAGAGATTCCAAATCAGAAAATACACATTCGAACATTATCATAATGGGAGATGACTATTTACGACCTGCTGCGATCTTGGATGTCTACGCTGCACACAGACGCGCTTAGCTGCAGATAAAAGCTTATTCCGTGTTCTATAAATCAAGAAGTAATTATAAAAATATTCTTCTGTTCCTTTTATCGCAAAAGTGTAATAAATTTTGCTCTCCAACGGGATGCTTCTACCGATAATGATCCACCTTCGATGCTGCAGCAGCGGCACCAGCAGCACTGGCAAGAAGTCTGTTTCGCACCCCTCTCGCTCTTTTTTAATTTTTGTGCACTTTTAAACCTGGATGGATTAACAAGCGAGATATTGTCAATTTTTCTAAATTCGATTTAGTTTTTTTTCCATAATAATCGATTATTAAAAACTAACTTAAACCTATTCCGGAATCTTAAATTGGATTCTATTTTGCAAAATTAGAATTTCTTTTCTTTATATATAAGTTTATTTAATGCGTTATTATGTCGATGTGAAGAAAAATGCGTGATATTGCATTATTTCCATAATATATATATTTTTTCTACTGTAATTTATAATAATAGGCTAATGAAAAACAGTAGATAGCGTTATTAGCATTAATAAGAATTTATTTATTTTTTAAATGTAATGCAGTAGCAGCAAATTTTATTTTTCAGTATTTACTTTTCTATTTTAAGACACTTTTTATATAAACTATATATATATTTTTTTAATATTTGAAGGCCTAACAAATTTATATTAGACATTATAATCAACTTTATCCTTTTATTACATTAGCGTAATTTTTGTTTCCGAATTAATGCCTTAAAATGCGAATTTAATTTTATTTTATTCATATAGTATGGACTTCCGAGCAAGCAAAATTATCTAAAATTATAACATAGAGTTCAATGTAGGCCTATGACAAAACATTAACATTTTATTATTCCTTTCGTATAATTTCTAAAGTTAATAAAACAAGATATTTAATATTTAAATTAATATTAATTATTGTCATCCATCGAACGAACCTGTTGTTTTTATTTTCATAAAATATAATGCGAATCCTAACTGCTAGTTGAAGCTTTTCATCATAATAATGTTATACATATTTTTCAATAAATTTTCATATATTCATCAAAATTAATAAGCGGAATATTTCTGAATCATTTGTATGCTATTAATAACGCAGAAAAATATAAAAAGTTAAGTTAAATTAAGACATTTTCAGATGGCAAGAAAACTCAGCTGCTTTTGTTCTGCATAATACACCCGTACAACAAAAAAAATACCTTTTAATGATAATTAATGAAGCTTAATCAGGAAGATTTATATTTCAAAGCATAAAACTGACATACTGTTTAAAAAACTATTAACTTTTATAGATTTAGACCTGCCCATATTCTTGCAGTAGAGCATAAACTAAGTACCAAACTGCTTTTTAATTATTATTTTAAAAAAATAGAATCTATTCTTTATATTCTTTAGATATATAATTCAATTTTACGTCGTAGAATTATAGTCCAGATTTAAAAAGGCAACAAATTGAACGGCAATAGATATGCGCCAGTAGAATATTATTATCCTTACAAAATTGTTTAAAAACAGGAAATTATAAATGTAGATTTTGTCCTATTTCTGTTATTAAAGGATATATCGGACAGATTTAGGATAATTAATAACTCTTCGATAGCAAAGGCCTACTTGATAAACTTATAAAATTGTATAAAGACGAAAATATACCTGTAGATTTTTTATACTGTTAAATCTATTAGAATTGCGTTAATATCATAGAAATGAATGAATCATGTTTTCGAATAGAATACTAAATAAGAATCAAACTTGCAAAATCATCGCTTATTTTATATTACTGTATTAACAAGTAATATATTCTTATTATTTTATAAAAAAGTAATTTGCATTATTGTTAATTGCATATTGTTTGATACGCTACTTATGCTATATCATTAAATTGTTTCATGATCGAAAAGATAAAAATATACACGAAACACGATGTACATGCTAAAGATTTTTAATGTTTTCTGGTTCAGTTTCGACGTGATGACTCAATAAATAAGTTACCGAGAAGAGATTTTAAAATTCAGAATAATTTTAAAAGGTTCTCAATATGAAAAACTGCTATTGCCTTCCATAGTCTACATGTTATCCGAAACTTGGCGTAGACATGGTAACTTGATATCAGATGTGATGAGAGCAAATATTTGTTTTACGATGTGATACTCCATCTCCTTCATTATACTGTGTTGTGAGTGTGGCTTACATTGAAAATCATTTTTGTTTCCAGCGACAGTATGAATTTTGTATTTTTCAAATATGTATATGGCTACTGTATATATTTTTTGCATATAATAGGGCCTACATACAACTTTTGAATATATAAATTTAAGTCACTGTCTAGTCAAAATCTTTCTGATATATTTTTTTCGGATTTATCAAATTTTAATCAACGTAAGTCATTAAAATTGATAGAATTTTCCTAATTTGAGATTGAAAAGATGGTGAATTATATAACATAATATTAAAAATATTTAAAATCATCATATTATATTTAATATCAAAATTAATTCATTTATTTCGTGATAGGTTTATCATTTTTGCTAATCATATATGATTTAACAATGGAAAGTTCTAGTCATCAAGATGACTTTCTCATAAACAAAAAGTCGATTAGTAACTTATAACGCTAACAACAAACTTATACCAATGTTGATTAGTTTCACTATTAACCTCTAAATTTGATTAAGTAAAATTTAGAGGTTAATAGTGAAATTAATCAATAAACAAAATTAGATATTAAATATATGATTTTCAATAGCATAACTTGAGAATTGAAGTTTGTAAAATTGGATCGTATTCTTCTAAAAAAAAAAAGATAAAATAAGAATTACAAGAACTATTTAATGATTTTCTCAGTGCTCAGAATATCAAAAATACAATTTTAGCTCAATTTACTGGTTCCTTTTCTACAAAATTAATTTAAACTACATTATAAACTTGTATATCTTAAAATGTCGGCCTAACTTGATCTGCTTGATGTTAGCGGATTATTTTTTCCTTTTTTTTAAGATTTTAGTCGAATATATATTTGTTGCAGTTCTAATTTTAGATAAATAGTTAATCCGAAAAAACTCCAAAAAGCTATTTTAAACATTTTAAAGCTGTCAATAATTCCTATGAATTGCCTATAGTAAGTTCGGTGCAAATAATAGTCTTGCTAGTAAAACACAATTATGTAGTATATTAATGAAAAAAACTGCTATAAAATTTTTAAAATGGTTAAAATAATTGATTATTTTTGTAGTTTAAAATGTATGAATGTATAAAATAGAAAAAAAATGATGATGATGATGATAATTAAAAATTTAAAAAAATTATTTGGTAATAGATGACGTTTTTGCATCGCTTTAAATCTATAAAAGTGAGCAATATCGTGACGTTGAAAGATAAAACAAATGATGATGATGATGATGATAATTAAAAATTTTAAAAAATTATTTGGTAATAGATGACATTTTTGCATCGCTTTAAATCTATAAAAGTGAGCAATATCGTGACGTTGAAAGATAAAACAAGTGAGTCTGTAACTTTTATCTTTAAGAAATAATATTTCGTGTACTCGGATTTCACTCAACAGACGGAGAAGTGCAGTCAATGTGTACTCAACTCTCCGGTTTTAATTGAATACGGGGAATGGAATCATCCTCTTGTCGAGGTGATCAAGTTCGAACAGAACACGAAGCAAGCAGGACTGATGCCTAACTTCCGGTTTGCTCCGTCTCGACCGGAAATGGAAGTGAGGACGAGACTCAGTATCGTGTTTGGTCTAATTGTTGGTTCTGTCCAATCGATTGGCGCCTCTTCCGTGTTCCCGCTCGGTTTGACCTTTACAGTATCGGGCTAATTAAACCTTAATAATGGCTTAAGAGGCAAAAATAATAATATGTCTAAAATCGGCCTAATTTGATCTTATACGGGATAAACGTTTAATAGGTACTAATTTAGCGCCTACTCGTTAAATTGCCGCCATACTCTTCCATCCAGTAGGCATACGAAAGACGTGAAATTAGATAAAAATTGTTTAAATTATGCATATTTTATGCAAGAAAATCAATCTGTAGCTTTTTATAAGTGACTAATAAACCGGTCTGTATGATAGAGAACTTCTACGTCGATAGTATAGGTTGATATCCAATTTTTAGATTTAATCAATCAATTCGACTTATAGCATAATGTAACCTACTTTATCCTAATGCAGATCTTATATATATAAATACAGCACTTATAAAAAAATCATAAATGATATATAAAACTATCAGTTTAGTAAAAATTCATGACAGAAAATTCTGAACTAGAATAATGTTTTTTTTTTTTTTTTTTTTTTTTTTTTTTTTTTTTTTTTTTTTTTTTTTTTTTTTTTTTTTTTTTTTTTTTTTTTTTTTTTTTATTTTTCACTTATACATAGCTATATGCCAAATTAAGTAAAAATCACTTTTATCAGTTTAGGTTTAATTAATTAAACAGTAAAAACACTGCAGCATGTTCTTAGACTATAAAAATGGATATTTACGTTTTACAGATGCTAGAATTTTGATTACTAGCCGCCTTATTGCACAATCATCTGATTGATAGTTACATCATAAAGTTAAATTTGTATAGGTTTTAAAACTATATTTTAAAAAAGATTTATTGTTTGGCGAAAGAACAGGAGTTTTATTCCATTTCTTCTTTATATTTATGAATAAACGGAAGCGAATATAGTTCTGGTATAGAGCAGTAATGCCCGTATAAAATTTTAATAGACGTCAAAAAATATGAATGACATTTTGTATTTCTGTTTATATATAGCTAATATATATAATTTGTATACATTAAGTATATAATAAATTTAAAAATTAAAAACAACTAACTTGAAGAATTTATGAGGTATTAGGTATAATTTATTTATACGGATACTGCGGCATTAAATTAAAACTAGGCACGCCATTCAACTAAAAACGGCTTGGTAGCGCCATCTGTGAGTAAGAGTCGAAAGCATCTGTTTTAAATATTAAAAAAAAAAAAAATTAGAAATAAAATAATGAATAATTAAAAAATAAATTACTCTTTCCGTTTAATGTCTTTAATGATGCAAATAAAATAAATCAATATTTAATTCTTTGCCAAAAACATTCGATAAATAAGCATCGATATTCATCCGTTGTAAAATGATTAATCGGACATATTATCTTCTAATAATATCATTGATGCACGATTTGTTCTACTTACAAGCCGTCATTTTTTTTTTCTGGGCAGGAAAATATACCTAATAGGCTGTTATTAATTCTGAATAATAATAAAAAAAAATATGTCTGGCCTTGTACGCTGTGTGTAATTTAATTTGCAATTTTAATTTATATAAGTTATCTATGATTTCCGATGGGATAAAATATTAAAATATAAAATATTGTGGATCTATTTAACTTTTGTATGTTATTCCTTTAGAGTTATGAATGCGAATAAGTCCGACAGAGGAACAACAAATTTTAAATTAATTATTAAATTTTATCCTAAGGCTTTCATGGGTATGTAATTATACTCGTTCCCCATGGTTTTCGAAAATGTTTAGAGATCATAGAATTGTTAGAAAAATAAAATATTTTTCACTTAAAAATCGAAATATTTTCGTTAAAATTCTGCTCATAAATGTGTCCAGAATTATAAAAATAGCCATTTTTAAAATATTTCTTGAAAGAAGAAGATTAAATAATTAAAAGTGTTCGAATTAAAACATTTAAGATGTTTTGATAATCTTTGATTTAATTTTTGAAAAAAATATAGAATACAATATAAAAATAAACTATTAACACTAATTAAAATCATGTGTTTGAAGCATTTCTATCTTAAATTTTAAGGAATTTTAGAGAAATAAAATTAAATTTCTCTATTGATTCACAGATTTTTATGCTTAAAATTTACAATTTTAATTAAGTCTAAAAACTAATTTTGCACATTCAGACGGTTCTAGGTTATTTTTTAAAGTATAAATTAAAAGTCGACAAATTGTTCGAATTATTTTTTAATCCTGTTTAATATAAACTGCAGGTATAAAAAATGAAACGATAGTAAAAGTTTCTTTGTGTTGAAGCAATAGCTCTTTTTTTTTTGTGTCTTTATTCTTTTGTTTATCAAACTGATAAATTTAAAAAGAGATCGAAACAAAATTAATATTTTTTTTAAAGAATAAAAATATATATATATAAAAAATTCAACAATTTATTGTGCTTCTCTAATGATAGTAAGTGGAAAATGGGACAGGAGGTGTCGTCTAAACTGTAGTCATCAAGTTAAGTCACTTAATGGCATTTTAATTGCAAAATTAACATTCATTGTTTTTGCCTTTAGCAAAAGATACAAATGCCGGAAGCATAAGCCAAGATAAGGAATGAGGAAGATAAACACGCGAATTTTAGAGTACTACACAATGACATTCCAATTTTAGAAGTGTAATCTGCAAAAACATTTTTATCATTCGAATTATAAATCTATCATATTTATTTAGCGCCAAAATGATTCTATTTTAATATAGCATCATCAGATATGTATACCGATAAAAATATGCTAATATTTTAATGCATTCATATCTTTTATAGGAAAATATTTTTTTTTTCGACAGTTTATATTCAACTTTCAATTCGTTATTTCAGTATAAGAAATTACAAACTATTTTCTGTAGTTCTTTCGTATTTACAAAATTTTAAATCTATTACAATAGACAAGAATATTTTTTTTAAAACTATGCCAGAAAAAAATCATAAAAGGTTGCAATATGGCTACTCAATCTCGTGTCTATCCTATTCAATCTATTGATATGTGTCAGGACTATACGCATGTCCTTTTATGCTAGAATCTTTCAATACTAACAGAGGGAACTCGACCATGAAGATCGTTTTTATGGAAACTGTGACTCTCTTGGGCATCTAATTCAGACTCGGGAGGATCGGTAGCGTGAAAATAATTGCAACCAACTCGAATTTCCAATGTCAAGCTGTTGCCAGTAGTGCATATTTTGCCAATATGATGCTATTAAATTAGTATTCTTTTTTCCTAATTAATTTAGATTCAGTTAAATTCCAAATATTATTTAAATAATTGGTTAATTAAATCCTTTATAAGTTTTTTCCATTGATTTAATTAAAAATATTTTATATTAGCGAGTTAAATATCGGAAACACTCTATATCTTACAATGTTTCCAATATTTAACTCTCTAACTTTCTTTCTAAAATAATTTATTCTAGTTAATCAGTACACTTTTATCGATATACACGGAATCAAATCTTAATTTTTAAAAATGTCTCTTGGTTTAATGTTATTGATCAAATTCTCTTGAATTTTTGATTTATTCATGAAATCTCTCGCTAGAATTTTGGCCTAATGTTTATTAATTTCTATTTTTTTTCCATCATTAAATAAGTCAGATTTTTGCATGTAATCTTGCAAATTCAACATACTACATAAACTTATTGGAAACGTAAGATGAATTTTATTTGAATAAATCCTGAAATCATAAAAAATAAAAATATATATATATTTTTTTGTCGTTTTAAATACTTAATGAAAATCATCGCACAACTTAAGAAACCTATAATTGATAAAATTAAAATTGTATTGGCTATACAATTACATTATGAAAAATGGAGACTGAGACCATTACTCAAAAATAACATTTATAACGATATAAACACCAAAATATGCTTTCTGTACAGAAGACGACGTGATAATTTGCAAGAGGTTGGACTTAAGAGAAAATTCTAGGGTATTCTAATATTCCAATGATGATAGGTCTACTTGAATGCCACACGCAAACTCACCATAATCGTTTAGAAAACAACCAATGACACTATATCCATTAACAATAGTAAACCGTTTGTAAACTTTTGATCATACATCTACCTAATATCTAAATTGATTAAATAAAACTAAAAAAAAAAAAAGTTATAACACTAGTTAAGCAAAGTTTTAAAAATGCCTTAGCTATATTACAACTTAAACTTCATTATATCGAAAACAATATTTTTAAATTACAGTTGCAAAATATGGGATAAAAATGCGAAAGAATTAATAAACTTGAAACATATGATTTTAAACTGAAGAATAAATATTCTTGGCGAACTGTACGAGATTTATCCCCGAAGCAAGAAAAAAATAAATAGTAAATTTTAGATGCAATTTCATTAGAGTACATTGTACCAATGTTGCCATCCTTGGACAAACACCTCAGACGTACTTGCGGTTTCTATGTTATTAGAAGTCAATCAATCAGACCTGATAGATCTAATTGCCATCCTGGAATGCATTGCTTTAGTTATGGCGACACAGTCTAATAATATGTCTTCATTTAGTTCCATTGCTTCGAGCGATATTAATGGTTACTTCATGGAACAGATTCCAAGCGGAAATCATAAACAAATACTTTTTTTTTATCTAAGAAACTTAAGTGCATCTGGATTTTATCCAATGGATTATTGTTTTTAATTGCTACTGTTTATTGTCTATTGTTTCCTAGAATCAGCTGCTTATCCGAATTATCATCGGTTTTTTGTTGTTTAAAGTTGTTCGGTTGAAAGGATAAAGCCGTTAATTATTGTAATTTTGGTATAAATATGATTAATATTCTTCCAGTAAGTTATGGAAATTATTAAAAAAAAAAAAAAAAATCCAATTTTGAATTTTATTAACATACTAATCTAATTTTGATAAGCCGAAACTTAAGATTTTTATTAGTTTTAATGTTTTAATAGATAAAGATAGAAATATTTAATGTTAAAAAGTCAATTTAATGATTATAGTTAAATTAAAAATCGTCAATTTTTTTTATTTTAAGTAGATCAAATTTAAACTGTAAACAGTAATTTTTTTATGCTATGTTTTAACACAAATTGGGAAGTTATTCGCTGGGAATAATAATCAGAACATGTTTATTCATTGTAAAAATAAAGATGTTGCGGTTTAATGATAATAAAGGTGATAATCGTTAAGCCGCAACAACTTTCGTAAGCAGCTGCTGATTATGAAGAACTTTATTTAAAATTCATGTGAGAATTTTTTGATTAACCTATTTTCTGTTTTATCATAAAAATTCATTTTTAATATTTATAAATTTGATAAAAAGAATATATTTTAATATATATAAACATCCTATACATACAGAAAAAACTTTATAGTAAATCTTAATTAAAGTTCAACAAATGACAAACTTAGACTTATATGAGGCACCAAAGAAACGAATTCTTTGTTGCAAAAGCTGATACAATAATTATATCTGAAGGGTAAAAATATCTAATTATAATATTGTAGCTGGTCCTAAAAGATTTTCTGGATGGCACACTTCAGACAGTAGCTATCAAACTAAACTCCAGACATATATTTAATTTCCAATTACATAATATTTCTACGTTGATATATATAATAGACTATACGATAAAAACAAGGGTCAAATTATTTGAAATTTCGATTCATCAAATCATAGGCTTTTTAAATATCCAACAAAAATCAAGCATAATATTGATAACAGGTTATAAGTCGTTCTAAATTTTTATATGTTTTTTGTAAAGAGAAAAAGTGTATATACATAGTGATAAATAAAAAAAAGCATCCAAACTTGTATGGTTAGAAAAATTTCAGAAAGCTCGCTCCTCCTCCTGCCTTTAAAATTATAAGAGGGTGCTTGAAAGTTTGAAAGAGTGTGAAACAAAGACGATGCTAAGCATCCTTTTCTTTGCCTTATTAATTTTTTCTCTTCTTACTCGAAGACCCTGTAATTTTCTTCCCATCTTGAAGGGTTTGATTATTTTTGTGCATGCTGACAATTACAGCCCGGAGGTTCACCACGACTTTGATGCTCGCAACAAATCATCTTCCATCTTATTGTCCTTAATGTCCGAGAAAATAACTGTCCTCACCTTGTAGAAAATTTGCTACTTCATTCGTTAGACCAATGACTTATAAGTCACACCTGAGAAATTCCTAAACTATTAGGCGAGTTTAGTTAAATGCTTTATAGTTCGAGATGAAAGTATAAATTCGTGAGACAAAATTTTAACACGGAGAAAACAATTTACTTAAAAATCTTAAGTTATTTTTTTATCATCTTCAGTATGTTTTTCGAACTAAGAGAAGTGCATAGAGTTCCAAACTCTGTACTTGAAGTTTAGTGACCATTTTCTATTGAAAACTTAAAGATCATGTTAAAAATCTCTAACAGATCAATTTGTCTTATTCATAATTTTTTTTTATTAATTAAAACACATTACAGTACATATTCGAGTTAATAAACTTGATACATATATTACATACAGATCACAAATGCAACACAGGCTTGTAAATGCTGAAGACCATAATTATTGACTTTGACTACAGTGATGTAGTTTGACATCTTTAATTGCTTAAGAGATCAATGAAGAGGTCAGTGAATATTTTAAAAGGATAGAATTTACAAAACTTGTTATTAAAGGTATCAGCCTGGTACTAAAAAATCACAATTCTATTATTTTATGTCAGAAGTACAGCCAATAGATATGAATTACTAAAATGATGAATGGATATAAAATAAGTTCTACTCATATAAATTTTTTATTTAATATCCCACGTTTAAAATAATATAATATATTTTTTATTGGATAAATTAAAATAATTCGCATGTTAAGTTGGATAATTTGTAAACAAATTGTCAGTAAAAAAAATCTTGAAACTGCTTTCTTAGAAGTCTAAATATTTAATTTATGTAAATGCATAATGAATTAATTAGTTGAAAGAAAAATAAAACCGGAGAAAAATCGGTTAATTTTAGAATTATCTTAACAAATAGCAGATGTTGAGTCAATTTTCGAAAAATTTTCTTTTAAAAAAATAAATATTAACAAAGAGTACAGCCTATTAAGATTTTTATCTGATAAGGAAAAAAATAGCGAAAAGAATTCTGGATGTCATCAAATATGAGAAGAAGAGCTTATCATGTGGATAAGAATCGGACTAGCTTAGTAAATAGCTTAATATGTAGCTGATAAATGATAAATGATCATAAAAATATCTATTATCAAAAACATTAAATTATTCTACTATAATTATTTAATGACAAGTCATAAAATTGCGTAGAGGACCAAACTCGTTTTCTTCATGATCATCTTGACATTTAATGATTTATATTCAGGCAAATTATTTGTTTTTTTTTTATTTTAATTGAAAAAGTTATTTTTGGTCATTAAATTCTGAATTAAAATTTTACATAATAGATAAAATGCTGTTCATCTGGATAAACATGTCCGATAGAAACGAGTTTTGTTCTCCTCCTTCCACCTTACAGGTTAATGATAGAGTGAAATGCATATATAGCAAATTGCGTTAGTATGGTTGTCTGTCTTGTCTTGTCTCGACGAGGACTTTGAAGAATTTTTAATTGTCTGAGAATTTTAAAATTCTGCAGGAAGTCGCATCTCTGGACAACGCCCTCCCGAACAGAATAGTCGAATTAAGTTTATGATTTTTGGCGTGCGATGTATTACTGATTCTCAGGAAGGGAGTGGAGAGTGAAAAGAAAGACTAATTGCCGTAATTATGACGTATTGGCCAATTAAGAAGCACAAGACGACTTTGCTGCGTTTATGAAGAGTTTGTCACGTGATTAGTTTGTGTCTTCCCATCCTCCGGTGACATCTGTCCCACCTGCTTACCTGTCAGGTAACCTCCCCTTATCTTCTATACAAAAAGCTACATCATTTGACATGGAAACTTCATGCAGAAGTTCGAAATTCAACTTGGTGCTTGCGACACATTTAAAGTTTTTAAGATAATTTTTCTTATAAAACACTTTGAGATATAAGTACCCATCACTTACATAATGATACAGATATTTTACTATAGGGGGAAAAATCTTCATGAAAGCGAAATTGCTTATAAAAAAAATTCAAACTGATTTCCCAAGACAAATTGATTTAAGTGTAACGTTTCTATTAAATTGATTTCTAGAAGAGGAGGAAAAAGTTTATAAAATGATTCAAGCCAAGTGGATCTACTCCCCTGTATGTCATCAAAGAAATCATCCGAAAGAAAGATTACAATTGCAATCTTAAACTTCATTGCTATTTCCGTGACAAGCCCCAAGCCATGACATCTGGTCTCTGCACAGTTTTAGAAAAATAGACGAAAAAAGTCAGTGTGATTTAACTGATTTTCGGCAGCACAGACGATTTGTTAACGTTGACAACATACAATTAACAATAATTACACCGGTACGGTTGTGCCTTCCAAGGGCACGATATTCGGGGAGGGGCCCTACAGGGAAAAAATATACTCCCCCTGCACCAACGGGGACAACACGACCACTGGATCGATCATTACCTGCCTACGCTCATCTGATCGTCTTGTAAATTATAGATCTAATTAGGCATAGCGCTAAGCTTAATTAAGTTTAAGAGTTAGACCTAGGTAGGCATAATCGACTCCGTGATTTGTTATTTCTCTCTCTCTTTCTTCTTAGCTATATTTCATCTAGTAAAATTTCTGCCTGTTTTTTTACTACAAATTAACTTCTGGGATGGAACGTTAATCGTTGATGTTTACAAGAAACAAAAAACAAAACAAGAAACGCTTGTCTTTGTAGAGGTGAACGTCCTTATTTCTTTTGTAAGACATAATGTTGCTCCGGAAAAAAAATTATTATTATTTATTAAACTCCAGTTCTTAATTATTTAATATACTTAATTACTAAAAAAGAAAAAGCGTATCAAACTTTCTCAGATTCTTATTATTTTAATTAGATCTATTTGAAATTCCTCTATTTATATTCGAAAGATTTTCGATTTTTTTCTTTAGAACGTAAATGCATTTTCATGCGAGAAATTATTTTAAATTATAATGATATTTTCATAGCCATATATATCATTCTTTTCCTCTACAACTAATAATGTGCTCTGGGAATTTTAACAGATTAAATAACATATAAAAAAGGTAAAAAACGTATACAAATATTTAAAATGAGCCTAAATTAAATATAAGTTTTATCGAAAATTAATATTGGGTTCAATCAAATACTATCTAAGGATCTGCAGCGTATCTAATGATGCCTATATGTACTGTACAGTTTGATTATGATATAATATAAAAATGTAAGAAAGCTTTCCATTAATTAAAATAATTAATTTTTCATCATCATAACAAGTTTATTACCAAAATGTCCATTCTTAATTTATAAAATTCTCACATGATCTAGAGATTTAATAATTCTCCAGTTTCTATTGCATTATATGATTTATAAAGACTTCCAGTATATATAAATATGTACGCTTGATAAAATTGGAAGGCCTCAAACATGTATATATTTATGTATGTATGTATATATTTAAAATCGAGCCTTTTTACATGTATTCATAGATTTAAAAAATGCAAAATCTATATAATATTAATTATATTTATAATATACTTTTATATTTTTTTTTTTAAATATGGAAAATATATGTATACTTGTATATAAAATATATCGATTTATTTTAATACCCCAAGCAAATCAAAAGGCAGAAATGGAGAATTTTATATTATTGTATCAATTAAAATCTAGCCTAATCAATCATAATCAAAGTTGTGATTGCAAGTTATAACTCTTATACTGTATATTGCATAAGACTATATGCTTAGTTCTCCTGCGGATGTACTGACAAGCTTAATTGCTGTTCCGAGAAAAAATATCCAATGCAAAAATTTCCAGTTTCTCAGGTGAGTATGACTAGTCCTATAGGCTTGCGGTAATTATAGGAAGCCTTAGATTTATTAGAAATCGTGTATAAAGTGGCAAAGAAATCTTTCCTGTCATTGACTTTCGCCACTCGTGACCACACAAGCGAAATAGGAAGTTGCTATTTTGGAGACACGCAAACATAATATTTACCTTAGAGCCAACGAAGGTTATGATGAATGAGCTCGGTTGCTGAGAGAAACTCAGGAGGATTGTACACCAACAGTTGTACAAATAGCCTGCAGTCGGAAATTCTTGTCCATCCTACATCGACCGCCGCCCCATTTTTGACTGAAATTATTATACTTTGCATCACGTGATCTGATATCAATGACATCATTGTAACGTCACACATTTGTTTTAAATCAGAGTCAGTCAGTTACTAGAAAACGAGGTCTGCAGAAATCTAAATTTCATTGCAAGTCCACGTTCATAAATTCCAGAAAAATAACCTATCTGCTAAAATTCTTCCAATTTTAGGGGCTCATATTTAAAAATGGATTAACAACTTAGTAGAAACGCGTTATGATCATGCAATGATTCGAATTTTGTAATGATCTCGAGATCATTGCTAAATTTGAATCGATATCAAAGCAACCAGAAGAGGAGAAGAGCCATTCTTAAGCAATACGGTTATACAGATCAAGATGAATTATTTTCTTAAATTATTTCCACAGGCTACATCGCAATCGGTCTACATTGAGCGAAAGATGTCCAATCTCAATTCAGTTAAGATCTGTTAGAAGGACAGCATAATCTTATACATGTTAACTGCCAAACACTATCAGTGCAGTCGTTATTAAGGAATAAAATGTATTCATTCATTCATTCATTCATATTCACGAAGGTAGTTTTTATTAGATTAACACGCAATGGTAGGATCAAATTAATTCAATCATCTGATTTTAATTTGATATTAATAATAATTGAAATGATGAATATGCGGCGTGACTATCAAAAATTCCAACACCTTTTTACTTTATATGAATTGTAAATTAATCTTAGATCGATTACCAAAATTAATTGGCAATTTTTCAACTTCTCCCAAGTCTATGCGAGTGGACGAAGTTTACAGATTTCAACCTCCGCCAATTAGACGTGACTAGAAAATGCAGATTTTTTTTTTTTTCTACTCCTATCGTGATGATGGTTAGATTATCTCGATTTCTGCCATGCTGACGAATGAATGGACGATGCGGAATCGCTACTGCATCCTAATACGTTTCATAATTGCAGATTTTTCTGAAAAAATATGAGTTTACTCGACGAAACGAGTTTTGTACGGAACGAAGATGAAAAATAACAATTATCTTCATCACTTTTCAGAACTCACGATAAATCAGTTGGTTTATTTGTAAGAGTCATGAATACGCCATCGTAACCTGTTGTGATCGAGAACTGTTATTGTAGATGAAGCTTGATGATAGTTTTCAAAATTTTAGAATCCAGATTCATAAAATAAACGATGCTAAATGAAAAACGGACATTAAAAGATTTTGGATTTCACAATTTTCTGCCAAGTATAGGACTTAAATGTTCTTACCGCCTTAATATATTCAGAATGCTTATTCAAATGAGAGCAGAATTTCATTTTCACCTTTTGTGTTCTGTAGTTCATTCATCGCTTGAGGCATCACTAGACCTCACGTCATTTCCTTGTGGCATTTACTCTTGTTACTAAAGTAACAAGCATCAGTAATGGTGATAACAGGTTGTTAGATGATGGATTGTTATGAACTGTGTTCAATCCGCTGGAATTTTCTATGCTTCCAATTTTCATTATTTATGTTGGTTTTAGAAAAAAAAAAAAAGAAACACTTATCTCTCTCAAAAATTGAATGTTGGCCCAGACCATTCTGTCGTTGGGTGAATTATCGCATAATTATGCAATATGAAAACAAGACATAAAAAATAATAATTTAGAAATTATAAGTTTGAGTTACAAACTCGATTAAAACTGTATTATTTTCTTTAATTCGTTTATTTAAAGAAAATTTAAATTCGTCTAAAATTAGCTTAATCAAATTAATTAGTTCTTTTAGTTGGTAGTTTACAGTTATTCGTATTACGACGAAAATTAATGAGAGAGATTAAGAGGAAGTTAAAGAAGTCTTAGATAAATAATTATCTAGATGAAAAATTTATTCTGAATTATTAGCAAGCAATTCAGAAATTTTAACAAAATTTGTTCAAAAATTTCAAAAATTGTAAACTTTATTCTTTAAAATGTCAAATAAAAAATGTTTAAATAAATGCTCTTAAAGTATCATTAAAGTCTGAATAGTTATTTTTTAAGGCATGCCAAAAATAATTAAATGCTTTAAGTTGTTTAGCGAATGTATTATTCATATTCTGAAAATAACTTTTGGATATGAAAGATTTTTTTACGCGCTAAAATAATAAAATAATTTCTTGGCCGATAACAACATTCCTAAAAAATCATTTTCGATGCAATAATTCGGCAAAATATTGCTTCTGAAGATTTTTTCTCTCCAAAACAATAAAATTATGACATTTAGTTAAGGATGTATAGCAGGGAAAGGGCAGCAAAAATTAATTTTTCCGGAGATTGCAGTTGAAAACAATAAATACCCTTAGAATGGGTGGAGTTATCCTGAGCCAAAATTGAATCTCATCTGACAAAGAACTGAGGTAACCCGGATCCTTTACGCCACCGAAAATCCCAATCTTAAGTATCAACCTGTGATAGGTCTACTGGTAAAATTGCAGGTCCTGCCATCCCCCGTAGTTCCCCCTTCACGCCAATACAAACAGGTTCGCGATCCATTATTTTTCTCCCTGTTCTTTTGAAAAATTTCCATCTGTAATAACTCTAATCAAAATCGCCGAGTACGGTAACTGGCTAATGTTGGTCCTGACCGTCTGAACTTTAACCCTGGATAGGTACGGAAAGGCAAATAATAGCTCTGGTCACTAGCAAGTTCCAACAATTACACTATCATCCTATCGCTTTAAGATTCGGCCGATTGATACTGCTACATCAGTTAAAATGTGCGCTTGCGCTGTCCATGGCGCGTGCTACGTCCGACTTGTTATCATGCGCGTGACTTTCGTGACGGGACGTAAGTTTTTTCACGTGCATGGTGTTGGTTTTTGTCGAAAATATACGTGATGCTCATGGTAGTTGGTGTTGGTAAATTAAGGGATTGATACACTGTTGTTATGCTTGAATGCAATATCTTTCGATTCAAATCGTAATTGCATGTAATAACGGGGTGTTACAGTAAAGGGTTGGTGTACAATCGTATGTGTTTCTGTCAGATATCACTCATTGAATTACAAAATCTGATTTGGGAGTGTTTATCTGATACTGGACAACTTTTATGCATTTTTACTTTTTTTTTTTTTTATCTTCCTCATCGGTATTTATGTTGTTCAATATTTTCTTCGTTAAGAGACCTTTCAAATCTCTTAATCTATCCATTAGACGGTCGATGACGTAATCTCTATTCGCTCATTGAACTTGTTTGTTCTTCATTTATGAATAATCTCTCAACTTTATCTAAATATGTTTCTGCCCGAAGACTTTAAAATCACAAACTAAAAAAATGGCGAAATAAAATATTAACACGCATAAAAATCATCCAGTAATAAAGTTCAACCTCCGTTTAAATATATATATTATTAAAAAAAAAAAAAAAACAATTTTTTTTTTTTGCTTTAGTTTCCGAGACAACAGAGTATACTCGAAAGTAGACCCATAACGATAGATTAATAGACTGTATTATATATGGTCTTCTCGCTATTATAACACCTAATGGTAGCCTAGTATCTTCAGAAAGTAGATAAACTCTCGAAATAAATCACTGCCATTATGAATTATAGATCCAGTTTTGTGGTTCCGCAATCTAATATAATGGAATCGTGACCTATAGCCTATTGATTGTAGTTCTTTCAACTTAAACCCTTCGTTTTGTTGTTTGCGCTTCTTTATGAAAGGGTCAACAATATGTAACAAAGAGTAACAACTACTTACGTTAAAATGATTTTATATTAAGCTCTACAAGAAACGGAAACAAAAAATGTATAGATAAAATTAAACGGAACAAAATAAATATAACTTATAAAAATAGAAAGCAAAAAAGGAGAAAACATATAACTTACGGAATATTGTAAATGTTACCATATCCTACAGACTCTATTAAATGTTACATATAAGATCTAATATTGACTAATCATAAAATCAATAAGTTATTAAAAAAAATATAACCTATGCGTATATTATACAAAAGAAAAAAAACTTTTAAGAAATTTATAACAAGGATGGCTGCACTTTGACCTATAAAAACTCATTAAACAGATTTAAAAAAAAATTAAAAAAAGAAAAATATTAATGAAAAGATAAAAATGGATATACTGTATATATGACATAAAATTTAATTATTAGAATTATGTTTGCTAAAACGGAGAAATATTTATTTCTGGTTTTATCTAAAAAAAAAGAAATTGAGAATTAATGAACAAAAGCGAGATCGATGTAAAAGCTATCAGTAAACGTGAAGAGCAGATTTAGTTTGTTAGAATTAATAGCTTCATAACTAAATAAATCCGGGCCGAAGATGGTCAAGGATCTTATCATATATGCCATCTGTATGCTCTTATGTGATCTGTGACGTAGTAATACCACCGGCGCAACAATGACAATGCCGCCATACACACCTGGTGTTCATAAGGTGATGATAGGGAACGGTTGGATATATTTTTTTTTTGCTCTAGCAATTACAGTTCTGCCTCAAAACTGCGATTGTTATCCATATGACTGATGAGCGGACCATTTGTACGTTTGTTTTCGAATGCCATCTTATATAGTACTAAGTCAACAAAACAAATCGGTTATTAAATATATGGTTATCGCAACCCGTTATTTTCTGCATTTCCAGCCATGAATAAACAAAATAGTCGATCGTCATGAATTCTACAATTCTAAATAGAATGTTTAAGTCCTTTTTTTTAAAGCCATTTAACTATTTTTTTGAATAGCAAATGGATCTTTGCATCATTATACGCATTTAGATCCATTAATTTAAAAGATTTATCATTAGTTTTATGTTGATGGAAACTTAAAATGAAATTTATTCGTACATTATAAATAAAAAAAAAGGACTTAAATATTATTATATTATTAAATAAGGCATTTTATATTAAAAAAAAAAATGCTTTTTACTCTTCATCATACAGAGACGTGCGATACAGTATGCAATTCAGGACTTATATTATTAAATAAGGCATTTTATATTAAAAAAAAAAAAATGCTTTTTACTCTTCATCATACAGAGACGTGCGATACAGTATGCAATTCTTAATATTTTGCATACTTAAATAGATTGATAAATAGGTTTACAATGACAAATTTCGTAATTAAGTGACGGTTAATCGAATTCTTATAAAGATTGACGCTTAGAACTGAAGGAGTAATAATAAAATCTGGCCTAGGAATGTGAACATTTTCGCGAGTGGCGAAAATATTCAATTTATGAGTTATTGAAAATTTAAGAGTTCCGAATTAAATAATTATTATCTTCAAATCGAAACTTAATTCTTAACCGATGGCAAATATTCGGTAGAATAAAGCAATTGATACCGTACTCAGAATGGCATTAAGAATGTGCCATGCATTAAAATGATGAATATCACGATGGAAACAGCTGACAGGCTCATTTGTTTAAACGATCAAAAATTGCACAACGAAGTTCCAAGAAACTAATCTCTTGCGAGGAATGACACGCGACTCTTTACCGACTGGCAAAAAGTTTCATAACGATACGAAACATGTCTCCAATCATAAACATCTCCATAAAGAAAATAATTACTACATTAGCATTAACCACTAAGCTGCAGCGTATTTAAATTTTGATCAAACTTTATTCTCCTCTCCTTTCTTCACTCGATTGGGTGTGGCCATTAAATTAATCGATTTTTGTATGAATTAATACTCCAATGGATTTATATCAATCAGGATGAATATATTCTGATATTAATTGGCGATTTTCAATAACCGACCGATTAATCAATCTTGGAGCATATCATAATTGGTATTGGAAATTAAACAATGTTAAGTCGAAAGATGTATTGCATGGATCTCTTGTCGTCTTAAATCCGATGGTTATCGATACCCAAACTATTTTTTTTAAAAAAACTACACAATGCGATTACATGCCAGGATAATTTTATATTAAAGTGAAACAAACAGAAACCATTAGTGAAGTTTTATCTCTTCGCATCACGACTACAAAACGAGTTGGAGCAATTTACTTGAGATTTTCGACTCTCACAGGGCGTTGTATGATTTCGAGATGGGTGGTCTGTGATGAGGGAACAGCTCCTGCTTGTAATTCCATCTGCATTGATACAATTACGTTTGTCTGTGATAACCTTTTGATTGCTACACAGTCACTTAGTCGTTTTTCAATTCCATTGATTCGACCATACAGTTTTCAAAACTCATATTGATTGTCTGCTTAGATAATGCCTGCTACACGAAAAAGTACCGACTACGTTTTACTTTCTAAACTAAACACATAATTTATTCGTGATATTTTTTTCGAAAGAACTACTCTTATCTTTTAATTCTATCTTCATACTCATTAAAATAAATTCTTTATTAAATTAGACTCCGCTCGAATTTTAATATCTTTCATTATATAATTTGCAAAGAGCTACTTTGTCTAGAACTTTGCTGTAATTATTATTATTATTATTTTAAAAATATTCCAGGAGGGTTTAAATTTATAAGAAAATAGATAAATCGATGACACTTGTTATTCTATACCGTTCTAGAAAGTTATTCTCATCCAACATTTATCAGTATATATATCAATTATAAAAGACTTATATAGTACATCTCGGGGCTATAAATTATAAAAGTCTCCTAATGTATCATGTGAAAAAAATATTTTGTTATATAAGATTACATTGTTACTAAGAAACAAGGTAGATCTATCACCAGTCTGAAAATATTAGAGAGGACAAAAATACCAGGGATTTTTTTCTATTCTGATATCAAGCAGAATACACATCTATTGATTATCGATATGGTCAACAGCTGAAAGAAATTATACAACACAATCAGTTCCTGTATAGAAACTTCTAGTTAAATAATGTCTTGTCGATAAAAGTTTTCATTTATTTATCTAACAAAATTATTTGCATTTTAAGATGTCGTAAAATATTTTTGGTTGTAGTTAAATTTTCTAAAAATATACAATATTTTAAGTAAATTTGAAATCTATAAAAAAATTGTAAAAATGTTAAATAAAAAAATATCATTCTGGGAATTTTCTGTCTCCTTTTATTTTCTTTATAACTTAACAAAGAATAACAGGAAAGTTATTGGTAAAAGGAAGTTATTGTTTACAAAAGGATGTAATATATGTTATAATGATATAAAAGCTATTTAGCTGTTCATTTGAAGTATCAATCTTTAGAGATTATTTATCAGTTTCCAAGTTTATGTTGCTTCTTTCTATTTTCATATTTTGCTGATTTATTTAAATAAAAACGACATAAACGAATAAATTTCGTTTTGAAAAAATTTATCATTTGAAATAACGATTTTATCATTCACATATGAAAGATTGAGGAAGATATCATAATACAATAAAAGTCTAATTTTTTTATTTTTTTTTTAATGTTAAAAGATAAAAATAATTTTTGACTATTTGATATTAATTGTGATTTTTTTTTTTTTTTGCTTCAAGAAAAAATAAAAATTTTCTAAATTTAACGATTAATCATTAGATTTATATATCTCGATGTTAATTTAAATATATTTGTAAAAATAATGTTTTTTTTTTTTTTCAAATTATTTAGATAATATTATTTATTTCCTTGTAAATTGTTAATACCATTCTTGATGGTGAATAGAGTAGAAACTCGATTAAAAATTATTTTTAAGACGTTATAATGCCCAAGAACGAGCAATTAATATCGTATTCGATTTAATATAAAGGAGAAAGCTTTATTGAACATTGTTGATCTTTATACAGAATTGAACTCAACTCATATTCTGTATATATTTTGAACATTATTCAAATTGAATAGATAACAATGAAAATCCGTTTAGAGCCATTGTTAAATCTATTAAATTAATCTAAATTGTATATATTTCATTAAAGCTATGATGCCTGAAATCTTCAATATTTCAATCAAGTAAACATATTTGATTCATACATAAAATTCGTTTTCGATCCTTAAGTTCTCTCAGAATCTTCAATATAAATGAAATAATCAAGTAAACATATTTGATTCATACATAAAATTCGTTTTCGATCCTTAAGTTCTCTCAAATGTTTCTGATTCGCAGCCGGATCTTCAATACTGAAATTAATCGATCGAATTTGAAGAACATGGTCGGACTTCAAACTTTGAAGCTAGAAAAATGAACAAAAAAAATTGCATTATGATGTAAATGTATAAAATACTCACTAAAGTTCTTCGGCATTATAAAGTAGAAACTGCTAAAATTAAGTAAATTAATTAAAATAAAGAAACCGAATATAATATTACACTTTTTAAACTGGAAAAATCGATCATTTATTCATATATTTACCTAACTTACAAGAAATTGGTCATTATAGTGCTATGCAGTTATTTAAACAAGCCCTATTTATTATACAAATAAGAAATTTAAATCAATACCAATAAATATTATTATGAACGTTTCTTATTGGTCAAACTTTTAGTGATATTAAAGCAAATGTTATTAAAACTTCGTCAGAAATTTAAGACTGATGTTAACCATCCACTTGCTTAAATAACTCGGATATTAAAGTTATTAATATTTATTATCCGGGTTTTCTTCACAACTTTGATCTATTAGTGTGTCTACTATCAAGGAAAGAACTAGTGACGTCATTTTACAAAATGTCGCCTTCCATGGAAACAACTTTAAATTCGCAGTTTCAATCGATGATCTATTGGCTTTTAAAATGGCTGAAAAAATGCTTTTCTGCTTTTCACGGAATCCGAGATTTTTGCATAATATTTTTAGTCATCTATGTAAATCAATCGCGAAAACGGAACCGATAAATAGATATATAAAAAAGTACTTATCACAACAAAGTATCGATACCTATGCGCGACGCCATCTTGAAAGGGACAATATCTTGCGCGACACTTTCAAAGATGTAAAATTACACGAATTCTGTTATAGGAGAGCACGTTATACTGGAGTTTACTGTAATACATCTTGAAGGTGTCGCGCAAGAATTACATTCAAACTCCTTGGCAAGAACACTTTCAAGATGATTAATTTAACACCTTGATACAAATATATATATTAATGCATATATAAATTGCATAAGTAACTTATGGATTTCAGCATAAAATCATAACCCACATAATCGCAGGAATAATTTTAAAACAAAGTATTAAACAGCAAAACCATAGCAGGTTTCGTCATTACGATGATGGTCACGTGACGTTTTATTTCTCGTTCAATATGGCAGCGGTACATGGTTTATTTATCAATTCCGAGATAAATTTTTCGAAATATCTTCTAATCGGTGCCGCTTTCGCCCTTGATTCTATTATAATTTTTGACCAGTTTGATGATATCTATCGAATGGTAACACATTTGGCGATTCCGTGAAAAGCAGAATCCAGCCGAAAAAATAAAGGTTTGTCGCTTAAAAAGAACTTTAAACTTCTTAAAACAATGTAAGTTAAGAAAAAAAAAAGGCAGATTAAACTTTGATTACCATGAATCTACATATCAGTCATTTATCTCCTATGTATTAGCTGTAACAGCAAATAAAGGTAAGACTTTGATAATAATATTTTAATACACCGGTATACATATTTAATACTTTTTAATATAACTATAGATTTTGGATAAAGTTATTATCAAAATCTTCTGAATGGGCTAAAAAGTTCATAAATGGACAATGGCTGGATGAAGATTATATTTCAAATCTACGAGTATCAAGAACAGTGTTTACTTACTTGTGTAGTGAACTGAGCTGCAGAATGGAAACTAAAGATAAAAGCAGAGATGACTTTCTATAAAAATATCAAAATACACTCAAATTTTCGATTAAAAATTTTGTTCAATAATGTCCTCTTATCCAATTTATTTAAAATTTTTGTAGGCTTAAATAGTAATTAGTAACCATTAACGATAATGAAAAATATCCGATTTAATACGAAGTTTCATACAAGGAATTACATTTGATTCAATTAACTTTTTCAATTAGCATTACAGTACAATATTATACATTTTATACGCCCATTTTTCTCTTGTTGTTTTTACTATGAATAAATTTTAAAAAGCCAATTGAACTGTTGCATGTTAAAGTCCGTCTATAAACTTAGATATTACTGTATCCTGATTGGATCTGTACATTTATCAGAGAAAAAATATCGAGTTTAAATTTTGTATACGTAGTGGGCTTTAGATAGTATGTGTTAAAATGAAATATTTTATTAAAAGTATAAAAAAGATGAAGTTATACATTTTTTATTTTAAATTTGATTTTGGATAACAAATACAATACTTTTTATTTGAATCATATTCAAGTTTACTTTAAATCCTTATGAATTTCTGAGATTATCATCAAAAATATTGCATTTTTCATTTTATTTTTATTTATTGGATGTTTTTATGAGAGTTCATTCTTTCGGCACATATTACGTTTTCTTATCTCGGTCGAGATCATTTTTCTTCTTTTATTGTGGACAATTTTGATATTAGTTTAGTTTCGAACATATTAAATATTGGTTTTCGCTTTTTCCTGTTTCCGATACGATCTAGCTAAAAATACCTAAAAATATATCTTATTTAGAATGAAATAAAAAATTGAAAATTTCACGATAGAAAACATTCGTATCAAATAAATAATATTTTATTCTCTATCTATCATTTATGCCTAAATTTTATGGCAGCGATATAGTAAATAATAGTTTCTTATCAATAACTAAAATGTCTACTGTACATACAGTAAGCTATAAATTTTGTCCTACTATAAATTCATTTAAAGTTCTATTTGATGTCTTTTTTTCCAAATATTTGGCCTGCAAAGTATTTTTTCTAATATTGGCCTATACAGAATTTTTTCCAATATTGGCCTGTACAGAATTTTTTCTAATATTGGACTGTACAGAATTAATAATGCATCATGTCTTATTTCTTCTATATTTTGCATTATTTAATTTTTTAGACCCTTTTAAATCTGATTCAATTATTAAATTTCAATTAAAGTTTTTTTTTATATTTTCTATTACGCAGAAAATTTTATCTAATTTAGAAAGCAGAGTTATTAAAAATAAACAGATTTATTTTTGGATTGTGTGATAAATGGATAATGAAAGATATACAGCAGTAGAAAAAATTATTACTCTATTGTCGAAATCTATAAATACATGCGAACTATTACTATTATTATTATTATTACATCACTCTATAAGTTTGTCGAAATTTAGAAATAAACGCGAATTATTGCATCAGAACCATAAATTAGATAAATACTAAATGTAAACTAAATAAAACTAGGTAATACTAGATCTAGGTAAATACTATAGCATTTATTTATTTATCTGACTGTAAAACTATCTAATTAGCTTATAGTTTATTATCCACTTTTCAAATTGTTAAAATATTGTTTGGAGCAACAGGCTATTTGACTCATATATGCAATTCATTAATGCATATCCAGATGTGATTTATTAAGTAATGCATTTTATGTTATTATCATTACTGGTTATTGTTCATTATTCCATTTATTTACTGGTTATTTACTATTTACTGGTTTTATTTACTGTCTATTTACTGGTTATTTTCATTACTCGTTATTGTTGAACATTCCCAATACTACAATATTTTCACATACTGGAAATATTGTATATGCTCCATACCATAAATATCATCTATGGATCTTCCTCTTTAGAGAAGATGTCACATTTTAGGGAAAAAATTACTTATTGTATGACTACCTCATTCATATGTAATACTTTCAAACTTAGAATTTTTTTAATTTCAAACGGTCGCCATAAGAGAATCATGATGGATAATTAAAGATTTATATTAGCCTGCCAGAATACACAACAATCTAATATTTAAATGATCTACAACAGTGGTTCTTCAATTGTCCTTTCGTTATTTTATTTTTTTCTTTCATGGATGCTTTGGTCTGTACAGTATTTTTTCCAATATTCACTTGTACAATATTTTTTCCAATTTCGGCCTGTACAGTATTTTTTCCATTAACGACAAAAACAACTCTATAGCAATGGTTTCCAAGGTGGGTCGCATGCCCCACAGGGGAGAAATTTGATTTTTAAGGGGGCAGTTCGAGAATGAGTTATTAACAGTGAATTTTTTGCATTTTACTATTTACTGGTTTATTCCATTTATTTACTGGTTATTTACTATTTATTTACTATTTATTTACTGGTTATTTTCATTACTCGTTATTGTTGAACATTGCCAATACTACAATATTTTCACATACTGGAAATATTGTATATGCTCCATACCATAAATATCTGAATATGCTATTTATGCTATGGCGATGCAATAGTTTTTCCACTATTGTAAATATATCATTATATAGTACATATCGAATATATGCAGTATATATATATATATATATATATATATATACTATATATGCAGTATATATATATATATATATACATACACAAATTTTTCTATTTTCATAAATCAAAGGAGAACATATCTTATTACAAGTTTATATTAGGAAAATTTTTTAATGCAAATCATTATGTAAAAACAAATAAGCTAACTTAGAATAACCTATTTTTAAGATCCTGCTCTTTAATAACAATGATATTTAATAATTTTGCAATATAAATTTAGTGTTAGTTCATTATTGAAATACAGTATTTATTTTGATAATATTTTCCCTCTTAAATTCGACTTTTCAAATCTGGCAAACAAGTTTCAATAAATATAAATAAAGATTTTACCCGTAATTTAGTAATTATGATCAAATTCAACCGCAAATTTATATTAGCCTGCAGAATACAACAGTGGTTCTTCAATTGTCCTTTCGTTATTTTATTTTTTTCTTTCATGGATGCTATGTTCTTTGGAATCTTTTAGGCTTATCTAAGCCTAAAAGACTAATTTAATGGCCTTTTAGGCTTCCTCCACGTGAATAGGAGTTCACTTTTTGAATAATAAAACTATTAATATTTGCTTATTAGAACAATCGAACTCGATAGGAAATGTCCGAGATCGACGTGGATACTGTAC
Organism: Olivierus martensii; assembly: GCA_000484575.1. Classification (NCBI taxonomy): domain Eukaryota; kingdom Metazoa; phylum Arthropoda; class Arachnida; order Scorpiones; family Buthidae; genus Olivierus; species Olivierus martensii. The sequence goes on from AYEL01078314.1 coordinate 58,614, forward strand.
AGTACATGGTGGTTTTGAAACTTTGTTGTTTTTTCTTATTACTTCATATTATTATTATTATTTTTAACAATTAGTGATTTCTTCTCACTACTTCAACTATCCTTTTTTTCTTTTATTTTTCTCTTTCGTGATGCCATGTTCTTCGACGCTTGTTTAGACCAAGTTAATCACAATGGCAACAATGGCATAACGGGGTACGTACACTCTTACCCCGTTATGCCATTGTTAACGACCCTGCCAAATATCTATACAATAGGTTGAAATACTCTTCATTCAAAGTCCAACTTTGTAAAAACCGCTGGCACTTACCCACTCCACCTTATATAATTTTTTAACAATTTCTTAGTGATTTCTTCCTCAGTACTTCAACTGTTCTTTTATTTTCTGTTTCATGGATACCATGTTTTTTGGAAGCTTGTTTAGACCAAGTTAATAGCTTTTTAGGCTTTCGTCACGTGAATAGGAGTTCACTTTTTGAATAATAAAAATTATGTGTCACAGGGGCAGCAGGATTTTAGAGATGGTTAGGTGGCCAAAAAATGGTTGGGATCACTGATCTACACTACACACTGGACGGTAGCGGTTTTTACGCCGCGGTATGACGTCAAAACAGCGCTGCTTTCGTCACGCGCGTATTAGACTGTAAATTTCGAAAGAGATGGCCATAATTTCAGCTATGTCACAAAAATCTGCAACGTCACACTTAGTGGATCGACGTTTATAGGCGGTAGTGGTAGCGAGATTACTGTGATAGTTGGCAATCGGCAGCCATTTTAGGCAGTCCTGCTTAAAATTAGACTTACGTGTGCTTTTATTTTCGTCAGTGTATATACTGCGAGTTTAATCGAAGTTATTTTCTTGTTACTCTTTAAATATGCCACATCCATGCTGTGTGTCTGGATGCAAGGGAAATTACAAAACGGGACCAAAAGTGCACGTTTTTAGTTTTCTACGTGATACAACATTCTGTGAAAGGTGGTTGCACGCCATTAAACGAAAGGATTTTATTCCTATTAAACATAGCAAGGTAAGCTCATTTCAATTTATTAGTTTAAAGTTGAAAAATTGATGTGTTATCATTTATTTAAAACGAACGCAAAAATTTAAGTTAAGAAGTAACATATTAACTGGTAGAATTCTAGAATAACATCTTTATATTCATAGGCATGAAGTTAAATAATATAGTCATAGGCATGGAGTTTATACGTTTAAATACTTACATTAATAGCAATATATTCATAAAACTTGTCATATAAATTAATATTTCAAGAACGAATTTACATCCAAACATTTACTACGTGATACAACATTCTGTGAAAGGTGGTTGCACGCCATTAAACGAAAGGATTTTATTCCTATTAAACATAGCAAGGTAAGCTCATTTCAATTTATTAGTTTAAAGTTGAAAAATTGATGTGTTATCATTTATTTAAAACGAACGCAAAAATTTAAGTTAAGAAGTAACATATTAACTGGTAGAATTCTAGAATAACATCTTTATATTCATAGGCATGAAGTTAAATAATATAGTCATAGGCATGGAGTTTATACGTTTAAATACTTACATTAATAGCAATATATTCATAAAACTTGTCATATAAATTAATATTTCAAGAACGAATTTACATCCAAACATTTACTAATAATAGACTATTCCTATGAGTGATCATAGGCATGAGAATGCTATTTAGAAGTCTACCTGATCTGCTAATTTAATATGCATGAAATATATATTAAAGTTCCATTCAGTATAAAATAAAAAAATGCAAAAAAGCCTAGATAGAAAATGCTGCCTTCCTAAAATGATTCCTTACTGATCTACATGTTAACTTATTTTAAGTGTGCCATTTGCACTTTGAAGAGCAAGTTCCAGCGCGAATCTTTAGCTTATGATGAAAAAACTGGAAAAACAATCAAAGCTAATCTGGAACGTCTGAAGCTTAATCCTGAAGCAGTGCCATCAAAATTACCAAATCTTCCAGTTTATTTACCTGCAACACCATCATGCTCACGAGAAAGTCCTAACGCCAATTGAAGAAGAAATGATAGACAAGCCATCAAAGAAAGTAGAGTTGAAGGAAGCTCAGGATAAGACTAAGACATTTGAAACTTTAGAACAATTAGAATATGTATGTTTACAGTAACAGTAGGTGATCGGCAAACGAACATAATCCATTCTAAGATAATGTTCGTTAACCGATCACCCACTTGTATACTGATACCGAATTCTGGACCGTTGTGAGAAAAAAAGATTTCATATTGTTTATTAATGTAATTGCAGAACCATATCCACAAATTTCAAACTTTTCTGCACATATTGATAGTAATCTTCAATTTTCAATATTTGTTGGAGGGGTGAAGTTATCTCAATTTGAGAAGGTTGATTTTCCAAAGAAAGTCACACAAATTGATGATATTAATAATATTCTTTTGTTGTTAAAGAATTGCAATACTCATAATAATTTCCAAGATGCTCTTGATGTTGTTTTTGCCATTTTTAAAAGTATTGAAAAGACTGATGATGACAGTGTTACGCAAAGTTTCATAAAAGAACAAATTTCTCTTCTTAAGATGGGGAAATCGTGCAAGGCGTTACTCTGTAGACACTTTAATATTTTCTGCCTTATTTTTTAATCTTGCACCTCATGCTTACAGGTTTGTAAGACAGACAGGTAACATATTGTTGCCTCATCCTTCTACAATAAGACGGCTTTGTCTCTCTTGCAATGTGACTCCATGTATTGAACAGCATGATTCCAATTTTTTGCATTATGTTAAACAAAAATTTTCTTCTTTAAAAGATAATGATAAAATTGTTTCATTAATGCTGGATGAAATCCATCTTAAACAATATTTAGATTATAAAGGAGGCAACATTGTTGGAAATGCTCATGATTGTGGAAAACTTGCATTAAGTTCTCATGTGTTCATGATAACTTGTATGTTGTCAAATTACAAAGATGTTGCTCATATTTTACCTGTAAAGAGTATTTTAGCAGAAACTCTTCATTATTTTATTCGCAAAGTGATTATTGGCTTAGAAAAAATTGGTTTTAATGTAATATGTATAATATCTGATAATAATTCAATTAATAGTAAAGCTATGTCACTGTTCACATCTTCAGCAGGTTTGCAATATGTATATCCACATCCTGTTGATTCGTCTAGTCCTCTTTTTTATGTCGTTGAATACAGTTCATATTTTAAAATGTATACGAAACAATTGGTTGAATCAAAAAAATCATGAAAAATGTATTTTTTATCCAATATTCAATTGTAATGATGAAACAAGATCGCTTAAAAATTTTGGAACAGCTTCTTGGTCAACCTTGCAGAATCTACATGCTCTTGAATCAAATTATTTAGTTAAATATGATTATAATCTAAAATTTAAAGCCTCGAAACCCAACAATTTTGAAAAACAAAATGTTAAATTAGTCTTGCAAGTGTTCAATGAATTTGTTATTCAAGCATTATTAGAGTTAGGTGCAAAAAATAACTTATCCTACTTTAAAGAAACTGCTAATTACTTAAAAATTATATCTATTTGGTGGTCAGTTATAAATGTAAAGTACATAAAAATGTTCTTTTAAATAATATATATCAATATCCTCTAATGGTGAATCTACAAATGAAAAGAATGTATTTTTAAATAAATTTTTAGACTGGTTGGAGAAATGGGAAAAGATGAAATGTGACACAGGTACACTGAGCAAGCAAACCCATACAGCTCTGAAAATTAGTACTCAGGCTATTTTAGAATTGGCATCTTATTGTATAGAAGAGTTGAATTTCAAGTTCATTTTGCCAGGAAAATTTCAAACCGATGATCTAGAGCAGTGTTTCCCAAACTTTTGACATATGTGTACCCCTTCTATAATTTTCGTAACCTCTGTTTTGACTTTTGAAAAGAATCTTACATCTTCACTAGATTATACAGACATAATTAATGAATTTGCCGAACAAAAGTGTAAACGTAAATATATATAAAAAGATGCAATAAATAATAAATGTTAAAATATTATTTTATTTTCAATAAAACTAAACATTCAATTGAATGATACTTAATTCATAATAAAGTTATAAAATAAATTTATTAGGGATCGCAATTATTTCGAAGCCTATGGGCACCAAAATTTTTAATTCGTCATTGATAAAAGTATGTTGTTCTATGTTCGATCTTTCGAAATAATTCTATTTGCTGTATGATGCATAAAATTTCTATCATCATCTCTCTTTCATCCACTGGTGTATATTTCACATGCTCTTTTTCATCCACTGTTGTATATATCTTGTGTGATTATTAATATATATATATATATATAATCAGTGCACACACACACGCACACACACGCACACGCACACACACGCACACACACACACACACACAAGATATATACAAGACTACACAACATATAGAAATAAAAACAAAGACATATGAAAACAAGAGAAATATATACTGTATGCCTCCTTTTCATGATTTTGTTTCTATTTCTAGATCATATGTAGTCTGTATCCACTGGGAACTAATTACTTATCATCTCTCCATCGTATGTATATAATTTATTAGTAGTTGAACAGCCGATAAAATATACTCTCTTTCGTTTTTTGATTTATTTCTTAAATCTGCTGTACAAGCGTCATTCAACAACAACGTGAATCCTTGATTTTACTTTGTGCAATCTTTATATGCTACTATATTTGTTAACCGATTTTATTTTCGTATCAGATTTTTGATATTTTTTAATTCCTATTATCGATATTTGTATTTATTCTCTCTCTCTTATAATTATTTAAATCTAGAGTTAAATTTATTTCTACAATTATAAAATCAAAAATAAATTTAATGCCATTTTTTAAATTATCATCACGCCAAATTTAATTTATCAAATAATAAAATTTAAACAGTATTATGAACTTTTGATTATGAAATCTGATTTAAGTACTTTTAGAAATGTTTAAATTTTATTATATAATGTAGATGTACAGTTTGAAACAAAGGTCTTTTTATTGATTACGGACGTATAAAAATCGATTCATCTCAAAATATTTATATGCTGATAATGTATTTTAATGATATCAACAAAACGATGAAAATTAAACAATTTTATATCAGCAGTATTAAATTATATACTGTATAAACAATTATTATTCAGTTCGAAATATCTTGATTTTAAATTTTATTTTCGAACAAATTTATATCAGTTTAATTACATCGAGTTTTATAACCTTGTAATGTTTATTCCATTATTATCCGAAATTTTCATATTTAAGACATATTTTTTTAACTTTAACTGGAATTCTCCTTAATAAATATGAAATATCATATACGAGATGCATATAAAAAATGTTTTAATTATAAACAATATACGTGTGGTATAATGAAATATCTTTGCTTTAATTATTATTTAAAATTTTATTTTTGTTCAGGTGGCAACATGAGTTTTTGGTCGCCATGTTCTTTGCTTTTAGAAGGATGATAAACTTTTATTTTCTCTCTGACGTTTTTATTAATTTGTATCAATTCATAAATGTGGGAAGACTTCGACGTTACCACATACATATGTTATTATGCATTTATCACTGTTAGGCACTGTTATACTGTATATTTTCTATCCTCTTATTTATCATCATCACTTTTATATGAATTTTCTGTCGCATGGAATCAGGATTTGATCCGGATTCCATGCGTCGGAAAATTCTCATCTCTCTCTTTAGTCTGGATGAACAATCACATATGCAATCTTCAACATCCCCGATATGTATGAAATGATATGATTTCCATGCAATAAGATACTTCAACTATAAGAAGCGAGATATCATCTATCCTATCCACAGCTTTGTCAGTCTGTGGTTAGAAGTATCTTATTGCATGGAAATCATATCAACTATAAGAAGCGAGATATCATCTATCCTATCCACAGCTTTGTCAGTCTGTGGTTAGGATAGATGATATCTCGAGTACAGGTGTCCTTCGCTTTACGCGATTAATTGGTTCTATGAAATAATCGCGTAAAGTGAGTTGAATTTAGCATGGGTGAGATAAGTTAAAAGCAGAAAAGCTGGCATTGGTTTTTAACTATTTATTCTTTTTTCCCTTTGTATAAATTGAGATCTCGTTCTTGATTATTGGTAATGAGGTTGAATATGGTTTATTCTTTCGTCCTATTTCGATAAAACTCGGCTCTTCACTGATACCAAGTTCTGTAAAACAATTAAAATAATGATGATTATATGGGCAGTAGTGGGCGTTAGTATCAAAATTCGGAAATATTTCTATAGAATTAATGAACTAATCGTGTACTTTTCGAAAACATATTTTAGAATGCGGGAACAATACAATGTTTCATTTTTTTCTTTATATCTATTAAGCATGTATGTTATTTGTATATAAATACTAAAAAACATTTATATCTAATTATATATATATATATATTTTGTTTTTGGCGACAATTCGAAAACCGGTTTTTTCAAAAGTCGGCTTTTGTATAACCATACTAGGCAGTATATCAAAGCAAGTTCAGAGGTGTTCGATCAAATGACTGATGATAATGTACACGGAATGCGGAATTTGTTTGCCAATTTATTAATACGATTTGTCATTTTTAATAGATACTGCGTGATCACGGAAATTAAATCATCATCTGATAGCATAATTGCAAAAAATAATCTTTACCGCACCAGTTACTTATTCAACCAATTATTTAAAGTACTCAGACGTCTTCACAACATCAGCGAATGTCTACACGCATTCGGTTCATTTAGATGTGGACGACAAGGCGAATTTTATACCGAACGCCAAACAAACTCTACCGATTTCATTCCCTACCTTCGTTCGCTGTATGTGTACGGGTCTTTAAACGCTTTTTGTGGTATATGCTCGAAGCAAAAGTATACAGTACATAATGTCCATCAAATCTGACACATGAAAGTTGTAAAATTAAAGTCGGCACAAGCCACAGCATGAAATACCATTACCTCATAATACATTTCCACTGTATGCGATGCGATTTGCTTGATTGTTTAAAAGTGAAATAATTTTTTTTACCAAAAATCACCTGATTGCATGGATGCTAAGTCAATGATTTTGCTTTGATCAAAGCAGGTTTTGTAAGCTCGACCTTGACGAAAGTACTTAATGGAAGCAAAGAGTTTCGCACAATAATCTCTTTCACGGAGCGACGAAACGCCGCATTTTTGACGCTAAAAATCGCTCAACTGTTGTGAGCTGAATCTAAATATATATAATTCCAGAAAAAATTTCCGATTTTTCCAGGTTTTAGGAAAAAACAGCAGTTTCTCTGATATTTTGACCTAATTTTCATTTTCCCAGTATTCCAGATGAATGGCAACCCTGTAAAATCTTTAAATAATCAATCAACTAAATAATATTAAAGCAAATTTAATTTGAACAGATACATATGATATTTACATTTAATATCAACTTCACTTTAAATAGTGATTTATTGCAATTTATTTCAGTATAAAAAAGTTAAATCATTCAGAATAAAGCTTTATGTTTCTAATTGTACGGTAAGGGGGACTTTTAACTCTATTGCTTTAGAACCTTTAATTATAACAGCTTCAATTGGATGATCTGCAGAATCTGTCTTCACATTTTCTATTTTATGAACAACATCCATTCCTTCTAAAACTTTCCCAAAAATTACATGATGACCATCTAACCAATAAGTATCCACAGTTGTAATAAAAAATTGGCATCCATTAGTATTTTTTCCTGAAAAAAAAATGAAATTTTTTTAAATCAGTTAAATAATTTTAGCCTAAAGTAATCGAACTATATAATCAGAAAAAGGCAGATTGCTTTGATCGAAAAGCTTTCAATTTTTGGAATAAATTACTTAATCTAATTTATTAGTGCAGAAGGCAAGGAAAAACTACCGCATTAAGATTCTTCAGACTTCCCAAGAACGCTCATGAATCATGGATACGATTATGTTGTGCTACGCACTCCAACTGGCAATTGGCATTCGTCAGGTTTCAGGCCTGAGAAAGTGAAATGGGCTACTGGCCATTGGGATGTAGATAACCAGACATCACATGGAATTTCTGCTACTGGAAGGACAAAGAAACTATGGAAGATCATTAAACTTGGCACATGAAATGTTCGTGGACTGTTGAACGTTGGAAAATTATCCATTGTGGAGAAAAACATCCAAGATTACAATTGCTGGGAACTCAGAGACCCATTGGAAGGGACAAGTTTACTTTAAAAGCAAACTGGAAATATAGTCTATTTCTCCGGAAATGAAAATATATCAAGAATGAAGCAGTCATTATACAGTAGTTAACCAGAGCACAAATAACAGTCACTGGCTACGAGGCTGTCAATGACAGAATTATACTCCTTAAACTAAGTGCGCGATCTGTAAACAAATATTATACACACATACGCTCCCACCAGTGAACATGGTAAGGAAGACATAGATGAATTCTACGAAACACTAGAAGAAACTTTGAGAAAGCTGCCAAGCAGAGAAATAACTGTTTTAATGGACGACTTTAATACTAAAATCGAAGATACCAGCAGGGATACTGAATTGCCAGTGTGGTGGGTAAGTTTGAATTAGAATCCAAAAACGAGAGAGGCGAGCGCTTTATCCACTTTTATATCGATTATTTAAAATGATTCATGAGATCACAATGCCCGATGCGAGCGGCCGACGATGATGATGAATCAAAGTAAAAATATTTTAGTATATATATTTTATTCTATAATTCCTTTTTCTGTCTTGAATACTTGATTCAAATTTATCTTTGGTTCGTTAATTACTTCTGGTAATGTTAAATCATTATTACCGTTGGTAACATTAATAAAGGTAATAATGACTTAACATTACCAGAAGTAATGTTAAAATGATTAAATTATAATTTAAAAGATTTTCGACCCTGCCGGCTTCTCTAAAAATAGTGTTTCACTTTTTTCTTACTGCTGGCATTATTCAAACTCATGTACAGGTAGTGGGTTCTTGTTCCGTGTGATGACGTGAAGAATGTGTTTGTGCAAGAATCAATCTTGCTTGAACATGAATAGTCATTTTATGTCAAAGTAGTTTTTATTAATTATAAATAGAGTAATTATTATGCAATGAAATTATATAATAATTACATAATTACGGCGCCATAAATTTAAACTCGCCTTAGGTACTTTTCAATTTTTATATGGCCCACTTCATTCTGAAGATTGCTTATCCGGCCCTCGGCTGAAAATAATTGCACACCCCTGGAGTATTATATCAAATCTAAATGTTGATATAATGCAATAAACTCCTGTATTCTTGAACTTGGTAAAACAAATTCATTTATTTGCGGTAAAGTATTAGTAACAATTTTTCAGATTCTCAATATTCATGAGTTAAAATTCATTTATTCATGATTAAAAGTATTCGGCACTAAATCATTTTTAACCAATTCTGCCAAAATTATTATGGAAGATATGAAGAATCAGCATGAATATTGGATAGCTTCTTGCACATATCCTCCTAATTCACACTCTGCACTCTTATTGTTTTTCCTATATATTAATCATTGATATCTGAATTTTATGTTACACTGCTATTATTGTATAATTCGGATTATGATTGTGATAGCTTTTAAATGTTAAATAAATGTATTTGTATTCCTATGAAAAGAAAGGGGTTTTATAACTTAATGAGAAAAGTGACTTATTCAATAAATTAAAAAGTAATATTTGAGCTGTGAAGATGCATATAACAATATATAATATAAATGCATCAAATGTGAGGTCTGCACCTTGATTTAAATTTTAATTATAATATCAATATAAGGCTTTTTCATTTAATTTTATTATTAAATTATTCAATCATATTTTTCCATTAATCTGCTTTGAAAACTATACTCCATATAAGTATTAACATAATTCAAAACACTGTATCAAAAATATTAGGAGAAAAGTAAGATTTGGTGCTCAGAAATTAAATACTATTACTACTCATTATTCAAAATTTACTAGTGTCAGTTCTAAAGTTAAATATCTTTGTTTTTTCTCAATAACACAATCCTTGTTAATATAGGAATTTACTAAATAGGCAAAGGAAAAATTAGAGAAAATAATTTATTAATAATTGAAAATTTAGTTAATCAGCTGATTAACTATATTTTAAAACCAAATTAATTAGAGCTTAAAACTTATTGATGATATGGTCAATAAATTAATAGATATTCTATTAATTATATTAATGCAAATAGAAAATACACTCTTCTGACAGTTAAAGATCAACCTACCATGGATTCTACTTATATGAAGAATAAGCATTATACTGATAGAAACATTTTCATTTATTTAACAAACAGTTATTATACAGTTGGAAAAAACACTTTCAGCTTTAGTAAACCAATAACTATTTGTTAAATAAATGAAAATGTTTGTGCTAGTATAGTGCTTATTCTTTATATAATTACAATATTCTGTCATGATCTATAAAAAAAAACAAACCTAACAAATTTTTACTCTATCTATCTATTGATGATTCATTGCTGTAGTGGAAAAATACATATAAAATGCATCAAGTGAAAAATAATTCAGCACAGTGTAATTTTGTCTGAATCCTCAAGAAATAGGTTGTCCTAAAAATGAGGAAACTGATATTTTTACATTAAAACTTAAGAATATTAAGTTTTGAATACTCATTATAGAAATAGTTTCAATTTGGTTTGTCTTTCATTTTGTTGTGATTAAAAAAAAACCCAATTATTTTCATGTTCAAATTTTTCCTTTATTTCTAGTTATTTTCAATTATATTTATTTATTGGGTATTTTATTTAGTTAAGGGTAAAGATATTTACACTCCCAACTCAATTTTTTAAAGATAGTGATAACGAAATGGTTTCATCTTCAAAAATGTGTGTCATGACATCATCCAATCAGAATAACATCACTGCTGAATTGGGATAAACTAATTGAATTAGTCTTTTCAATGGAATTGTAAACATTATAATGTTAAATTATAATTGTAAAGATGAATGACTCAATTGTCAGTAATATTCTGTGAGCAAAAAAATAGAAATTTTTGATAGATTTATATAAATGAGTTTGAGTGTGAGCCAGTCATTAAGTTGCTTACTTAAGATAACCTATCTGTGTTTAAGGTAGTATGAATCAAAATCAATGTTAAACTTAGGGATATTGTTGAATTGTCAATTGACCAGATAGATATTTTCCTATAGGTAAGTGGAGGTTTAATAGTTTAATTAATTTAAAATTAATGTATTCTCTTGATTTATTATTTCAAAAGTGATTTTTTCAGATAGTTAAGACCTGACCAAGCATGACTTTGAAAAGTTTACAGAGTCGTTTCATTAGGTTTAGTATTGCTAGTCTCAAAAATTTGCAATTTGCATTTTAACTGTATAGTTTATAAATTTTAAATCTGGATTTAATTTTAATAAAAGTGCTACTTATTTTATTTTTTGCTAATTTATCTTAAAAAGTTATTTTAAGCTGTATTTATTTTTACACTTATATTTTTTGTTTTAATAAAATAGAATTGGCCTAAAAATCAATAGTAACCAGACATTGAAGAAGACCTTAATTTTCATCTAAAAGGATCATGCTTTGTAGAATGAAGATTAATTCATTTCAACATATCAAAACTATCCAATGATTCTCCTTGCAGAGATGAAATAGCTCAAATTTATTAGACATTAGCCAATTAATAAAAACTGATTAATGAGTCATTGAGCCAATAAGGCTAATTACTGATTACCTATCAAGTAATTGGTGAATTCCTATTATCAATGATAACATTTTGAAATGTAATAATAATTATTTATAAACAAAAGAATCTTAAATCTGTAATAACTATTTCATTTTCTCTATTAAATGAAATAGTTATTATTGTTAGAGAATAATTTTATTTAAAATCTGTTCTCACCTTGTAATGAGGAATAGTTATCAATGATGAAATTGTTTTATTTAATAATTTTAAAAATTGAAAACTGTATAATAATATCAAAATCTTTGATATAGAGTTTATGTTCTGAAATTTCAGCTAAAAATTTAATAATATATATATGTCAAAAAATTAGTTAACAAAGATATAAGTTGTAATAGTTTTTATAATATCCAATATAACAATATATAATTATAAAAAGAAAAATATTTATTGATGATTTTATTAGTACTACCAATAATATTTTAAAAATAATGTTAGATCTCTTAAAAATTTAGTTTAATATTTTTTATTTTTCTTACCAGAATTTGCCATGCTAATGACTCCAGGCTCATGTTTCAATTCTAAATTTTCATCATCGAAATATTTTGTTCCAAAAATACTAATGGAACCACTTCCATCTTTATTTTCAATATCACCACCTATAATTTTTAGAAAAATAATAAGCTAACTTAAGATTTTAGCATTTATAAATAAAATTAAGAAAAACAAATAATGCATTTAATAAAATAAATCATATTATAAAGATGTTTCCAAATTAAACCAATATAATAAATAAATTAGATCAGTTTGTAAGGATTTTATGTAAATCTCTGTTTTCAAATATTTATTGAGATGTCTGATAGTTATAAATGATAACATAAATAAAATAAAAATCTTTTTAGCTCTGTTTTTGGAAAAAAGATTTTTTTTTTTATATTAAATTTCTTATACCAGAGATAATCAAACTTTTTTGAATTGTATACTAAAAAATCATATATATTATTATATAAAAATTGATACATGTTCATGTTGATTAGGTCAAATTAAATCGATACGTTTCTCATCAGTATCATTTATTGATATATTTATTCAATATTTTTTATGAATAAAAAATTTGTACTAAACATTTTTTGTTGTGCCATGTACCTAGTAAATATGCCACATTGAATATGCATGCTAGTTTTGCAATCCTTAGCTTAATAGAAATTCAACAGTTATTATTCTGTTACTATACCCAATAGTATAATTATCATTTAGAATTCTTTATCATCAATTCTTTTTTTATTTTAAAGTCTTAGTTTTAAAATAAAGAATTCCAAATTATAATTATATTATTGGATACAGTAAAACAGAAATATGACTATTTCAGATCATGTAAATTTATATTAAGAAAACTGTTGCTAATATATCAACTGGTAAATTTAAATTTCAATGTCCAATATAAAAACAGCTAATGTCTATAGTCTAAATGAAGCATTAGTTACTAAAGTCATCTGAATTTAAATCTAACTTTTAATTATACTACTTAATGCTACTTGAAAATAAAACAATAAATGTCATGTTTGTAACAATACATATGCAAGTCAAATTTTATGTACCAGTAAGTTAAATTTGCCTATACCTATATAAATTATTACATAATTATTATGCTATCATTAAAACATTATGTGTTATACATATAATCTACTTACAATGCAGGAGTATGATATAAATATTTTAATATAACACAGAAATATAATTTGCATCATATGATACCTGATAGCATTACTATTGAGGTAACTATAAATTGTATCATCATTAATGGTATTGATAACTTTTTATAGCAATGCCATAATCATTATTGCAATATTAATATTGTAAAACTGAAATACTACTCTGTAAACAACCGTATTACTTCAAATTTAAGCTGCAGTAGGATTTTAAAATTGAAAAAAATAAAAATGTTTTTATAATAGGTATTGAAAAATAAGAAACATTTTTATTTACTTAAATAGGTACTAATATACATAATAAGCTGCTTAATTTATTGAGAATTTTCTTCAGATATACTATCACTTTTGTTTTTTTTTTTTTTTACATAATAAGCTACCTAATTTATTGAGAATCTTCTTCAGATATACTATCACTTTCATTTTTTTTTAAATAGTGCCAGGTATCTTCTCTCAAACATGTTCTAATCAATCTTTCATCAATTCTCTTGTCATCCATGCATTCTTTTGTGCTCAAATTATAACACTCATAGGAAAATTTTCATTGGGTAGAGTTTTTTGTTAAAAATAATAAAAAGGTGGCAATTTGTTTCCATCAGCGGTTATAAACAGCATTATAGTAATTCGTGAAATTTTTCTTATAATTAAAATATGGCCAGGTACGATATAATTCTACAAGCTACTATCAAACAGCAACTGGATTAAGTCAGAAAAGTACGAACAAGGGACCACCAAATAAACTGTTATCAACGATTGTATACTATGCACATGGGTAGAGTGTAAAGCAAAAGCCCGAAAGTTGGGGAGTGGGAGATCAGGAGAAATAAGATGTTAAAATATTCACTTTAAATTTAAGCTGCACCCAAATTTTATGTCTTAAAAATCTGAATAAAAAATGCAGCTTAAATTCGAAGTAATACGGTATATTATAAAAAGTGATTCTGTAACTTGACAAAAGAGTGTGTCCATTATCACCAAAAGAGGAAGATGAGGGAAATATTAAGCAGAAGAGAGAAAGAGTTGAATAGAAGAAAAGAGATTGGATAGTTTAAGCTGGAGCAATGGCTTGCATTTATAGTTATTTGTTCATGTAAATAGTTTGTAAAGATGTATTTTGTGGACTTTGTAAACTGCCATTAGTTAATGGGAAGAAACAAATACACTAGCAGAGATTGATGTTAACCAATGTGGTTGTGTGGTTCTTGGCTGTATGATAGACTGTATCTTACTGTAATCCTAATAAACTAAAAGTTTTAAATGTAATAATTTTTTAAATATTTTCATGCCAACATTTTAGCATAAAGTTGAATATGAATAAGATGAGAAGCCCCTGTATTTTACATCTGATGATATATCCAACAGTCTTTTTTTGTCTTTTTTTTGTATGGTAAGCTTGGGGGCTAAATTTTGATTGCCCCTTTCCACTCAAATAGAGTACTAAGGGAGCCGTTCTGGGCAACATTAAAAGCAAAATGTAGAAAACTTTAAATAATTTGCCAATTTGTTTTCTTTCAGTTATTAGTTCTTAGATAATTTGCATAAACTTCAAAATAAAATGAATTTTTTAAATAAATCAACATATTTGAAGAATAAGTTTTATTTTTAAATAAATATTTAGTTTAAAAATAAAAATTTTGAATTCTACTACAATAATATCAAAATATCTTTACCTTGAATCATAAAATCTTTGATTACTCTATGAAAACTTGATCCTTCATACTTCTTTCCATTGAAACCATTTCCAGCAAAAGTCAGAAAATTTCTAACTGTTTTAGGAACTATTTTTCCAAACAATCCAAGAGTTATTTTTCCAGCATATTCATTACCAATATCTATATCAAATTCTACTTTATCCGTTACAGCAATATCAATTTTCTGAAAGAAATTCAAGTATTAATTCATATTGAATTAATTCATAAAGTAATCATTCTTAAATATTACATAAATCTACAATCTCATTAAAAGACATAAGTTTGTTTAGAAAACTTTTCAATATATACATACCAGTATATTTATTTTCATTTAAAAATATTTTCAAAATTGAAAATTATTGTTAATGGAAATTTTTTTTTAAATTATAAGCAATTAAATTGCAAGAAACATTTAAGCAAGTAATATGTAGTAAAAAAAGATATCAAGGAAAAGAATGAAAACAGTGAGGAAAAAAATCTTTTACTGATACAATATGAAAACATACAACATGAAAAAATATAGCATCTCTCATTTGTATTAATTAAATTCATTTTTGAAAATGTTTTTTTACATTGTATTTACTTGTTTAATTTTCTTATCAAAATTCAAAGAACAAATTTTTGCATTTTATTTGTTAAAAAAAAAATTACTGGCATATTGATGATAAAATTAAAAAAATTTATCATCATTACAAAAATTATATGGAGAATTTTTGGAAGATATTTTAAATGACTTTCAAATTAGAATTAAAAATACCAAGTAGGCAGTCTATGAAATTGAAATGTTTCAGACTTATATGTAAAATGGATTTCCAGTTTGTTCAGAAAATATGATAACTTTGGAGTTCATTGTTAACTCTTATTTGTAAGAAATAGCTACTATATAACTTATGATGTCACTGATTTACAATCAATTGTATTTAAAATAATGAAGTAATCAGCAAATTCTGTAACTGGTCAACTGATCACATGCAAACAATCCCATGCACAATGGTCTGATGTACCAAATGAATCATTTTTCTCCCTAGTTTCTATAGTTTTGTATTCATTAAGTTTATTATGATAATATATAGTGTAATAATAAATACTGATAATAGGCAATCTATAAATTTAAGACATTTCCAACTCCCAACAATCTTATCTTCGACTTATGACTTTGGAATCTGGATTGATACCCATCATAAGTTGAGGACTACATGCACTTTTTCAAGTACATGTAGTTCTCAACTTATGATGGGTAACATGTAGTTTAAAAATTATTTAAAAACAGATGAAAAAGTTAGAATATGTGCAATAATTACATGAATAAATATAGTACATGTAGTTTCTTTTTATTATTATAAAAATTAATATTTATATTTAATCAATATATATCAATTTTTATACAAATACATTTATTGATTTATAATTTATTGATATGTATTTTCTTAATATATGATTATGCTATGTTGGTATGATGATATGGATTGGGTGGTGGTGAATTATGGTTGATATGGTTTATTTTTTATAATCATAGTTCAAAATAATTTCAAATAATGTTGAATATAAAATTATTTAGATGAAAGATTACTAATTGAGTGCATCTTGTATAAATAACAAAATATCCTGAATAGCAGCCATTTATTTATAATCAAGAATATTTTTCAATCCTATGGTTCCAAATTTTTTTAATGTTAGCATTTATTTTTCATTAGTATTTCTATCACCATGATTCCCATATTTTGAAAGATTTCATCCAATAAACAAATTGTTTTTATTATAATAATAAATTTTCTCATTTTTCAATACCAAATAAAAGTAACCAGAATGCCAATCATTGTTTATTGAGTTTATTTGAAAAATACTTTATCAAAAATACTGTATTTAAAAAAACCTGGCAAATTTCTATAACTAAAAAACCTTTATATATCTACAAATCTCTATTGTAATCCATAACATAATTTTATGTAAACTCTAGGTTAAATTTAATATTTTGTAAATAGTAGAGCATACTTCCAATAGGAATAAGTAATTATTTAAGATTGTGAACTCAGAAACATATATTGTAAAATATATATTGCATAAAACTAGCTGTAATAAATTGTAAAATATTATATATTATGTAGCTAGTATTTATATAAGCAATTATATATTCATATAATGTTTTTTTAAAGTTTGAGAATTCACATATGAAATATAAATTTTTAAATTTTTTTCTAAAATAAAATGCAGATGAAAACTAAATTGGTACTTGTTAGATAAACTTATAATTCTACTTATAAAATCATCTCTTCTCCATTTCTCCAATCATAAATATCAATATACATTTTATAGTAATTATTTTAATACAATTAAATGCATATAATAAAATATCTATATTAATATCAAATCTTGAATTAATTTTTAATTTTAATCTAATTCAATTCATTTTAAGTAGATTTTTTTCTTAATTTCCTTAAAATTAATATTGATATCAATATTTTAAAAAACTTTTAATAAATTTTTACGAAATTTATTATATGACAATTCTATTAAAGATCATTATGTAAAATTTTACACATCTTGATTCATTTTAAGCTACACTTTATAAAATACATTTTTTGAATGCCATCCAGATTGATGCATTTATTCATCTGTTGCACAGTAATAATCATTTTATCATTTTTATTATATTTAAATAATCACAGATTTATAATAGATGATTCAATAATCATAATTATTCAAATATACCTAAAAATTCTGTAAAAATAATATTGCATTAGGCCAAATTAAATAATAATAATAAGAGTTTGCTTAGTACTTATTGCAAATGTTAAATTACTGCTTCCTATTTGAATTTAACATTTTAGAATTTGCTTAGTACTTATTGCAAATGTTAAATTACTGCTTCCTATTTGAATTTAACATTTTATTATGGATGAGACTAGATCTTTCAGAAAAATTTTATTCATTCCAAATAAAATTTAAAACCTTTTTTAATCATGTGACTTAATACTTTATATATATTCTTGAAGTAGTTTATTTTTATTTAATTATTTGATAATTGTTTTTTAAATACTTTCTCTTTTATGCTGAAGAAAGAACAAATGAATCTAATTGAATATATCTATATAGTGAATAAATAGATATATTATTTATAGAATTATTTTATATTGCAAAGTAATTATGATAATGATTTATTGAGAAACAATTTTATTTTAGAAAAAATAAAACAGACAGGAAATCATGTATTACATAAATAAGTTGCTGGACAACAAAAATTGAACTAATAATATTTGAACCATAAATATAATTAAAACTGTTTGAGGGATAGCTAAATATTAATATAATAATTATGCACTCAGTTGTGTATATACATTGTTTTTATTTTCACAATTTTAGAAATTTCTGAAAGCCCTCACTTACCTAACTTGAACTGAACCATAATGAGAATCTGGCATTTTTATCTACAGTAGTTGTCCAATCAATTGTAAACTGATTGCAATTTGTGAAGAGAAAGTGAAAAGCAATTATGATAGTGTGGAACTAAGCAGCACACTTCATTTCTTGCACCAAATTTACCCTGTTTTCTCACTTGATCAGTTATTTCCATCTGCAGATGGGGTTAGTTCATGAAAGCAATGAAAAAATAAAAATACTGTAATTAGGTCAGTGCAGGTGAAGGTAAATAAGATTTTATTGAGTTGTTATATTTAAAAATACAATATAGTATTGTTATTATTAGAAGTACTATAATTAATAAAAAAAAATGACTTTATTTTCAAAATTTCAATAAAGGTATAATTTTATTGAAATTTTAAAAATAAATTCAAAATTTATATCAATTTAAATAAATAGTTATTCACTTACCCCAAGGTATTGATCTGTACTTTCCCCAGGTAACACTATTTACGAGGCAAGAGCTTTTTTCTCGATAAATTTTAAAATGTCAAAAGATATTGTTTATTTAATGTAAACTTTAATCAATATTCTTCATACTTACCAAAAAAATATCTCCTTAATATGAAGTTATCTTAAGAATCATTGCACTTTTAAGATACTGTCAAAGTTGTGTGTGCTGTTCCGACGCGATGTGTTCGTAAAGGTCGATGTAAATACTTGATTCGCATCGTTCATCGTGAGTTATCTATGTCGATAGGTTGATATTAACTTGTAATAGAATACTACAATATCAAATAGCAAAATTTCGCTTATCTTATAATAAAAAAAAGCCCGATAATGCGTTTCCCCCAACTACGCCCTCACCCCACTCCACCTTATCTACATTCAACAATGCGCAAAATATTGATTAATATGTTAGAATATTTCTTAAAAGTTAATGAATACAGAGGTATACTTATTGATAATAATTCTTCGTGTATATCGCACTACAGAGTAGTATATGCTAATCACAAAATTGAAATATTTCAGCACGAAAACTTTAAAACATTTTAATAAAGCAACTATCATGCTCAGTCGTCTCCAATTCAATTCCTACTGGCATAATCGTAGTTTAAAGGTATTTTGTGAGTTTGCTGTTAAATTGCAGCGATCATCACGGAAAAACAGGGGTATTCGGTTTGACTCGCCTACCCGGTTTTACCCCACCTTCCCCTAGTATAAGTTTCGCGATCTCGATCATCAATTCTTTTATGAACTCTTGCCATTAAAACTTTTGCTTATATCTCTAAAAATACTCATATATTTTCAATAGATCAGAAATATCAATATATTAGAGTTCCTAAATTAATTTCTAAGTACATATAAATAATTTATAATGATGTTTAATCATTCATCGTTTCTTTCATTTTATTATATTTGAAATAAATTTACTGTAATAATAATTTTTACGAAATTAACAAAAATTTCTTCATATCAATACATAATAGATGATTAGATCTTACAACAGATTTTATCATTTTTCTTTATATTTTCAGCCTCAGCTATTATTTACTATTCAGAAATTAAAAGTTTAAGATATCATCCTCATCTAAAAAACAGTATTACAAGAAGTATAATCTAAGAACTGATCTTATTTATATCTATTTTCTCATTTTTCATACTTTTAAAATAAACATTCAATAATTAAAAGTTTAAAATTAAATATTCTTTTATAATTAATTAGTCGACTTAGAAATATTTTTAATTTTTTACGTTTTAAAAGATAATTGATGAAAATATATTTTAAATAACAAAAATGTTATATATAATAATCTAATAAAGATTTTAAATAAGTTAGAATTAGAAAAATGATTTAGTTAGCTTTTGACTTCGCTTTCCTTAAATAATTTATCCATATTCTTTTTTTAAACAAATTCATCTAAAGTAAATTATTTTGAATTTACAGATAGCTGAATTTCAAAAATAATTAATTTTCTAATTAATTATTTTTCTGTTTGTTTTAAATATATATTATTTGAATCTACTTCGTTGTAAAAAATATCTTCAGTTGAAATTTTAGTTGGATGAATACATTATATAGATATCTTTCTTATTACTAATGTTTAATTAAATAATTTTATTTATTTAAAATTCTTCTAAAGCAACACATTTACATATTTTATAAAGCATTTTATTTACTGATTTACTCTGTTTAAATTATTATCGTGATGAATTAATTCAGTTAAATTAGCAGTTTCTTTAAAAAGTCTTTTTTTTCTATCTTAATATATATTTTTCAGTCAAAAATCTTGATGAACGTAGAAGTTAATCTTTAATCTTTAATCAAAAAATCATTACAATCAAATATTGATAATACAAACACTGATTGTTACATATAAATATTACATAAAATTATATAATAGAAAAATAAAAAAACAATATAATTAAACCTAAAATATAAACAATAATCAAAGTAATACAGTTAGAATAAATAAATAAGGGAAGGTTGCTATGATTGGACCACCTAACTTTGTGATAGTGTTATTCATCAACCATGACTGATAAAATAAAATTAGGTTAACTAAGTCTATATTAAAATTTTGTATTCTCTCAGGCTTGAAAATAGCCAACTATTTAATATTAAAAAATACCTAATCAATCGAGTGTCTTATAAGATAATGGAGCTATTGTTCTTGTTAATGATTAGATAAAATCCTTGTAAAAATAACAATAATGAATTAAAGTAGATCTTTTGTCTTTCATACTTCGAAAACATTTTAGTTTTATAAAAATATAAATAAGGGAATATTGGATCAAAAATCGTCAAACATCAGAATATAAAAAAAAAAAAAAAAAAAAAAAAAAAAAAAAAAAAAAAAAATATAAAAAAAAAAAAAAATTAAATTATATAAAATCAACATTATTAGCATTCTTAGCAAAAATATTTTCTATCGAGATAATATACGAATAAATAAAGAAATAAATGTTTTCTGTTTAACTAAAATTTCAAATTATTATATTTTTAAATATATAGAATCTATAAATATTTACGCTAATAACGGGCGCAGTTTTTTAATGTACAGTCTATGACAGAAAGGTTTTGACATCTACCGTAGGGGTTGTATTAGAGGAAAAATGACAAAGGTTTTGACATCTACTGTAGGGGCTGTATTAGAGGAAGTAGTTTCGATTATAAAATCTGGAAAATCTCCGCACAGCAGCTTCTAATGTAGACAGTTCTTACCGCGGTAGAAATAGGGGTCGGGAATATTTCACAGATGGGAGAATTTCTATGACATACTTGACATGAATAATGCAATCTGTATTCTTCCACTTTCCATTTTATTAAACACAAAAGACAATTTTATTTTTTATTATGCTCATTACAAGTTATAAAAACTCAGTATTGAAATTATTATCATTGTAGTTTAGATAATTGTATAATGTTTTGTTTTTTGTAAATATAGAAGTGAAAATTTCTAAGTTTAAAAATCTTATTTCGATATGATGTTTTCATATAAAATTTGTTTTCAATTGTGATAAAAAAAAATACACGTTAAACACTCAAAAGTTCGTTTATTTTAAGTATTTTCAGATTTGCATATAATAAAAATATGAAACTGTATAATACATAACATATTATTTAATGGGCAAA
>AYEL01078315.1:0-22561 GCA_000484575.1 Olivierus martensii
TGTATATTAGTTATTTTGAAATGTTTTCATTATTATTATTTAATATCATTAATATATTTTTGATATATAACTTGTTTGTACAAATATAAATTTTCGATAAAATTATATTAATATAATATACGTTGTTTTCCGAAGCTTGAAAATAGAATATATTTATATAAACACACAGGTTTCATTAATGTTTAACAATTCGGAAAGAAATTGTTATCAAATTTGTATTATAAATATTTCCAATGTATAAAGTCTAAAATACGATTAAAAATCAACATTTTGTTTTTAAAAATACATTAACTTCTTAAAATCGAGAAGGTAGTATTCGCAATAACGATTATACAGAAGTATAGCCATTTTTGTGATGTATAACCGTTAGTAACGCCATCTAAATTACGATCTAATCAATATGATTGGTTCTTTATATTACGTCATTTTGAAAAATTACCATTGAAAATATTGGAAGTATCCCATCTGTACTAGTAATCTGTGCCCGTATATTAAAAATTACGGTCTGGCCAAATTCAGAAATTCTTTTAGTCTCGGCTCAAATTAAAGAATCGTTTTATTTACGGTTTTACGTTTTTATCGGTTATATTTCTACTATCAATAGTGGAGTTTGGGGGACGGGATTACTTCCTTAAGCGCGAATATCGCCATTGGCGGTTTGGCAGTAAATAAATTAATATTAAGAGTGGGTCTTACTATCCGGGTTTTAGCTGCAGATTTTACTGCGGAGTCGGGTAAGATGGGCCATGGCTTTCCACTGGTACGCGGTACTAAAACTACTCCGGCGGAGAGGTCGGCCCACCGTAAATATTTGCCAGGGTGGGACTGGAGAAGCCAATCCGGATCCTCCCGCATGGCGGGCCTAGTCTTTTCCCGCCCGACTTTGTATAATCGGAGAGGAGACGGAGATCCATCACCGTAGTATTAACCGGAGGGCCGGACACGGTCCCGATATTTCCTCTTATTTACCGGGGTAAGGGTGAAATTCGGTGGATATTTTTATCTATATAAAATCATACCGTGTTTTCTGCGAAGAAATAACCTAAGTTTAAAAACGAAAGTATCTGGGGAAACACGTCGAAAGAGGTTGAAAACCACACCCGGGGCCATTTGGTGGCGATAAAATAATTTAATTCTTTTCCGGCCACCTTCGCCGGAAAATAATTAAATTATGCGGGATCACGGCCACCTTTCTGTGATAAATCGGATAAAAATCGATGAATATTTTCCAAAATTAGGGTGAAAAATTTCTTTAAACTGTATCAAAAATTCCGCGCCAAAAATTAAGTTTGTTTTGGCTGGTTCCCAAATTATCGACCTCGACCGGATAGCGTCTTCTTCGACCAATTAATTCCGAAAGATTAATTACGCATTTGGGTGTCGTCGCGGCCGGAAGCCCCGGGACCGTATCGGTATGGGCCCGGAGTAGGGATGGGACGGCCGTTCGCTATCCGGACCCGGAAGAAAAATCCGACGGGGAAATTCGGAACGGTCCTCCACTTGGGACGGCCGTCCGCTATCCGGACCCGGAAGAAAAATCCGACGGGGAAATTCGGAACGGTCCTCCACTCCGATTCGGATATCGGCGATCCTTCTTCTTCTTCTTCTTCTTTCTGTTTATATGGAGGGTGTAGCCACCGCTTTATCCTCCGAGATGTATATCGGCGATCCATTTATCACAGTCCTTTTATAATCCAGGTGCCGGATAAAAGAACTTTTTAAAAGTATCCGCCGTAACTTTCTGGCGCCACCGCCTATTTCCAGTACATTTCTATCGACGACGGTCGTACTTTCCCACGCCTCTTATTATCGATATTTACCACTATCGGCATTTCCACAATTTTTCCAACAGATAGGTGTCGGCATTTATAAGATATCAGACGGTAGACGGAATCGTATTTTTCGCAAATTCTCTCCGGGCCGGTCCTTCCACGGGCCAATTTTCTAGAAAACATTCCGAGTGGGATCGGCCTCTTCCGAATTATCCACCACGGTTTAGTACGGAAAATAGAGGTCCCACCGGGAAGAGTCGGCTAGAGTAGATGGGAAAATGCTTACTGGTTAGAGCGGTGGTTCTCAACCTTTTTCTCCCCGGGCCACATAAATTTGCTCCCTACATTAAGCGGGCCGCGTACATTTGGTGGCTACATTAAGCGGGCCGCCACACGCTATATCGGCAGGCGGCAGCCGGTTGGTGCCAGGTGAAAAAAGTCTCACTCGACGAGTTACTTCCAAAGCCCATTATATCTGTTGTAAAATAAGAAAGCGAACAATTATTATTATTATTTTTTTGCGTGTGTGAGAAGAATTCCGCGCTTTCATTAAATTCGTGACTGCGCGTTTCGGGCCGCGCGTAATAGCTCGGCGGGCTGCGGTAGAGAATGGCTGGGTTAGAGTAAGATGTGGGAAGTACGACCCTACTCTAAGTTTTTCGGAAGCGGCCGTCTCTTTCTTTTCTGTTTTTGCTTACTTTTACCGATTACTTGGACTGACGAACTACAGAAAAAATTCGTATCCGCATTTGCAGTCGGGTAAAGACGTCCGAGTCAGCACCACGGATGATTAAAATTCGACCAGCACTCTCTCTGGCGGATACTGTCGGTAGGTGGCGCGCCTGACGGTAGTCCGCCGCCCGTTTTTTAAGTGTAAAAGATCCGGGCCAGCCTTTTATCGGGCCGCGGTCTTTTCATGCCTTAACCTTAATTAATGAAGGCGGAAAATCGGAGATTATTCTACCCGTGGTCCCGATACTCTCCGAATATTCGGCAGCCCCATAAAAATTCCGGTACGGTTAAGGCGGAGCATTTCCGCTTTTTTACCTAGCCGGTTAAAACGAAAGGTTAAAAAGAAGAAGGCGGTACCGGTAGCCTCCACCCCTGATAGGCCCAGCACGGTAAAATAAAGTAGGTACCGAAAGAAGCTTTTTCCGGATGTAGGCCGTCCTGACACAAAACTACTGGTCGGTAATAGATGCGATTTAATAAAAGAGCGCCTCGTTTCTCCCTCTTCCGGATGTAGGCCGTCCTAACACAAAACTACTGGTCGGTAATAGATGCGATTTAATAAAAGAGCGCCTCGTTTCTCCCGTCGGTAGGGATGGACGATGACCGCTTCGCGTCCTTTCAAGCCTAGGTCCAGCCAAAAGGAACCGTGGAGACGGTAGGACCCGGGCTATTCCTCGGCCCGTGGCGGGCGCCCCACCATCACCCACACTACTCCGGTAACAACTACGGACTTTTTTACGTTTCCCTGGGAGAAATTCGAGCTTCCCATCAACGTAAACGGGACCTGATCCACCACTTATTCTGGGACCGACACCGTTAAGGTTCGTTCCTTCGACCCGGTAGGCCACTCGAGTTTTGGGCACTCTCTTTAGCCGACTCGTAGCCCGCTCGGAGCGTACGGTCAGCAATTCTTCGTCCCCATCCGCGGAGACTGGGGCGGTCGCCGACCGACAGCCCGGCCGAGTATAAACGGTGCGGCCCGTTCTTTTCGCCCACTCTATGAATTTCTTTATTTGGGACGGCTTCCCTCGAAGTACGGTGATTTCCGACTGGGTCACCCGCTCCCAGTCTGGAAAATGATCCAATTTCATTGGCACGTAGCACGGGGTAGTGCGGGTTACCCCGTCCCGACTGGCCGAGCGCCGTCGGGACACCGCCTAAGTCGGCACGCGCGCCAGATGGGCGCGGGCGCGTCTCGATAAGATGTCCCCACTTCTGCGTTCACTGTCAACGAGAGAGGCCAAACTGATTATATTAGCCTGCCGAATGGAAGATCCTTCTAACCTCAGCCTCTTGTGCCTGCAGTTGCCGAAGTAACCGGAACATTAGCCGAGAAAAGGCGGTTTCGAATACCGCCAAGCGACTGACAACCTTCGCTCACTACGGAAACAAGAACACAACGGCTGCGGGTCTTCCCATGACAGGAGGAACCTCGAAACGTCACCCGAACCACCACCAGTCGCGGAAGGGTAAAGATGATCGAATACGAATCATCTCGTAACTGTGCCACGTCTCAACAACACCGAGATCTTAAGCTGTGTATCGCTTCTAGTGGCGGGATGCGCATTCGAGGCGCGGACCACCCGAGACGATCGCGAACGACCGTCAAAGGCGAGTATCTCCCCCGGTTCGATCCCCAATGTAGCCCACTGTCAGCGCCTGGCTGGTGGGCCACCGCGGAGACGATATCGGCCGGGCTCTGGCGCCTGGCCGTGGCCGAATATCGCTCGGATCAACTCCGCGAGGTTTTGTGATTCCCTAGGGAAGCCAGCTTCCCTCGGCCGGTGGATGAACCCATTCAGCTTGAGCCAGACCAGTTCTCGGGTGGGCACCGTTACGGCTTCTATCCCTCCTCCATTCATCCTTCGGCACGGTACGCCACCTTGGGATTTTGGACCCTTTTAGAGGACTCGTACCTCACGCGGGACGTACGTCGGGCCTAACCAGCAGGGAGTCGGACGGTCGAGTGGCGAACTACAGAGCATTCCCCGGCGAGGGGTGGGTGCAGCCACGCTCTACCGACCCTATATGAATTTCTTCACTAGGGACAGCTATTAGGGGCCGGGGCGGGGGGCGATCCCAGGCCGGCTAATTATTACAGGACCTCTCTATAGAAAATCAAACGAGGTTCGAGACGATTTATCCGGCTAGGACTTCCCGCGGCCCTCTACTCGGGGTCGTCACGTTTTTTCGACGGGCCGCTGACAGCGCACCGACGTCTGCACACGCCGTCCTCCAGTGTGGGGTCATCTTCTCCTGGACATCTTCACACTCGAGGAGCCACTTAGTTTATCCCTGTCACTACGAAGGTATCGGCCCGGCTAGAAAACAGATACAGGCATAGTGACAGCCGGTAAGCTTTCTCGCCACGACAAGGCGGGCCCTACGGAAGAGGGCCAGGGACATGGCTCATTTCGTATTCTGAGACAGGCCAAAAGGCTGCTTCCCTGCTCCACATACGAGGGTACTACAGGGTACTTCACATCTGCGAGAATAATGTCGGCTTAATCATTGCCTGCCACTCGGGTGAGGACTCTCCTACAACCACTTGGTCCTTGAAGCGAACGAAATACGTATACGGTAGACTCGCTCAGGTTCGCCAGGCCTAGGGGCAGTGCCGTGCCTAGAAATTCGGCCGCCCGTCTGCAACTGTTAGTTGGCCGTCCCATATATCGATGGCCGCCCCTATTCAATCGATAAAACAAAAACTAGAAAATTAATAGTCATAATTGTTCAAATGCGGCCCGGGGAAGGAGACGGGAAATTGGACCGGACCCGATTGTCTCCCGTTCCGGAAAACCGGAACCAGATTTAATACGGTGTAAAAAGGAGCGGGCATGCGCACTGTTCCGTTTCTAACGGTAACCTGGGGTTTATACGCCGGACAACAATCGGCCATGCTGTACGGGCAACGGCTAGGCCTGGGACCCGCGACGAACTGCGTAAAAGAACATCTTAGAAATTATCGATATTAATACAATACGTAATAGTCATAACACAAATGAAGAACATCTCGGAAATTGTAATAATACTCAGTTTGGCAGCCCCTGACTTTGGCCGCCCGTGTGCGATGCACGCCTTGCACCTATGGCAGGCCCGTTCTGCCTAGGGGTAAGACCGCCGCATCCGTATCTCGTGCACTGTGTCACCAAAGCGATCTTTAAATTGCCGAGAATCGGAAACACAAAAGAGGCTGATTTGCTACTGTGTGTTCAAAGAACACCTTGCTCATGTGCTGTCGCGACGAATAAACGCCGACAACGGCCAAAAGAACGGAAAAGTCCGAATCTTTCTTTACTGAGAGCAAAGAGGCTGAACGGATTTTCTACTGGTTCTCCCATTACGGGAGATCACGAGTGTCAGGCAGAATCGCCGCGTAAACGCAGCAGCCCGACGGAGGACCAGACAAGGCCGGGTCCACCAAGCGAACAGAAACTAAACTGATATTCGTGGTTGGATTATCATTGTGCTACTGGTTTTTTTTTTGTCAACAGATGACGCCACTTTCCACTCAGTAAGAGTACTAAGTGGCATCAAAACGTTTAGTTTAGGATCGTAGCCAAACTGTGGTTTACGTTCTGTAGCATGCCGCATGGATTTGCCAGCTACTAGTGTCAATAAAGTTGTTCCAAAGGTATTGCATTATTACTACTACCGAATCAGTCGTGTCCAGGATTTGCAAAATAATGATGTATCAAGATGACAGTCTTTTGCTTTACCGTTTCTTGCAGGAATGAAGTGGAGAAAGATTGGTCTTGGAATATCTTGTGGATAGACGAGGTTCATTTTCACCTGAATGGAACTATGAACACACAACTGCAGGATTTGGATGATATAAAAGCCGAATTTGTTGTTCATCAAATTCATCAGAAGGTATCGTTTGGTGTGGATTTAGCGCCAGTGTTATTTTTGGGTCCTTCTTCTTCGAAGAGATCTAGCTGAGAGGTTCTATCACATGCTCCGTAACTGCTTCACGCTATCAGTCGCTATTAAATATCACAGCCAGTGTGGTATTCATATATGATGATGCTCCACCACATATCAGAATAGGTGTTAAGTGATTATTGAGAAAATATTTTACGGACGACACGGTTATTGGTCGGCATTTTCCTGTAGAGTAACCATTTCGTTCACCAGATCTGACTTTGGGCAATTTTTGGCTTTGGCGATACCTTAAATGATATCATAACTTTTTAAAAATTAAAAGTATTTAATTAATTGTATTTTTTATTTAGTGTTCCATTTTAAATTGAACTTTTTATAAACTTTTCCTATTGTCGGTCAGATGGCCGCGATGGAAGCATGCTGTGCTTCTACTGGATCGGATTCAGTTCCCGAATCCCACACCTCCAGATTTTTTCAGGAGAGTTTTCGCCTGGTTGTTGTTGCCCGTCATTGAACCCTATTCTCCACCTGAAAGTTGGGTGAAAGAATAGGTGTCCACCAGAGGTGTGGGCAATCGTATTGGACATGGAAATGCCCTGCCGCTTAGTATCCAGCAGATGCAAAGTGGCATTAAACCACTTGTTTTTATAACAGATGTCGCTACTTTCCACTCAGGCAGTGAATTGAGGGGCGGGGCAAAACAAATCCTTCCACAGGCTTGATCCATCCCTATGAAGGTGTCATTCGAATTGTGGAAGCGGAGATCGACTGCTGGGCCGAACCCCATGCTGAATATTTCCAATAGGTGGGACTCAAGAATAGAACTTCGGATCTCCAGAGTGGAAAGCCAAAGCGTCTTCACGTTGCCCCGGCCAACTTTTTTTTTTTTTTTTGTCAACAGATGACGCCACTTTCCACTCAGTAAGAGTACTAAGTGGCGGGGCTAAACAAGCATTTCCACAGGCTGCCCACCCCTGCGGAGGGGTCAGCCGGATTGTGAGGAGGGGGATCGACGGGCCGGGCCCGGATCCCATGATCGGCCAATCCGGCCGAGCCGCCGGCCAACTGCCTTACTGCATAATATCATTTGGAAGGTGGCATAAAGCCAGATAGGAAAAAACAGTTCCTATTAAAAATTGCCAGTTGACCCCACCATGAGTGTTAACTAGACTGTGATGGGCTCTTAAAGTGGCCGCCTCCAAATAAAGCATTTCGGAGGCCGGATGGCTCGAGTGGTAACGCGTTGGCGTGCCAACGCGGGAGGACTTGGGTTTGCATCCCGGGTGCGGCATCTCCTGAAAAGTTTTTTCGGAGTGCTGAGTCCGGACCGGCGATCCCCGTCCTTCACTATCCGCCCCCTCCACGGGTGTGGGTGCAGCCTGTGGTTGGAACTGGCCCCGCCCCTTAGTAATCTCCCTGATTGGAAAGGGACATAAAAATGTAAAATAAGATAAAGCACATCCCATGAGCTAAATGGAGGGTTAACCTAACTAACGTAATCTATTAAAAATTGGATACGCCCCGAAACACTTTGTATTTTTCCAAAACAATGAATGGACAAAAATTTTCAGTTGTTTGCCATAATCATATTTTCATCTGCAATAATAATATTTTATATTGTAATTCAATAAAATAATGTATTATGTAAACTGATTTTATTTTTAATCAGTTGATTATTTGAAGTCTCTTAAAACTTTATCAGCTGTTTGACGTATTCAGACGTATTAAAATGACGTCAATATTACATCATTATATTTTTGTTTATGCAACATTTTTCAAGGAATTTTGCCAAATTTCCCTAAAATATCAGTTTTCTTTAAATTTATACATTGCAGAAAGATCTTCATAAATTTATCTTAATTCTTTGCAATTTTAATTATTTATAAATCTAAAAATAAACTATTATTTTTCTTGCTATTATAAAATATTATATAAAACTTTCCTATTAGAAGGGAATATTTTCCCTAGATGTAGAATATTTTACTGAAATGTTGATGCAATATCCTTCTTTACAGATTGTGATTCTGAATCAATGGTTGGCCTCATTTTGTCTTGAAACGGAATTTTATACTTGAAATTTGTCAATATAAGATTTTGTTTTATTGATATATTGTATACTCTAAGTGCATTTGTAATTAATTAATTAATTAATTATTATAAAACTATGAAAATTTGGACTTCTGAACATACTTTCAAGTGAGTAGAAGAAAATTAAAAATAATCGTTGTTTTCAAGAAATATAAATATATATATATTATTTATAGTTAAATTGGATTCTTTGTCTATAAATCTTTTATAAACTATATGTCTAAAACTATTAATTTTTTAAATTAAATTTAATAATAAAATATAGATACAATTTAAATTCCAATTCCAAACTCTTTACCATAATTTTTTAAATTTTATTGGACATAATACTAATTATTAATTATTTAATCAGAATTAAATAAATAAATATATTTACAAGTTAGAATGTATATATATATAGGCCTATATAAGATTAGTTTATAAATTTATATAAATTTTTAAATTTTATATAATTATTTAGTATATTATTACCTTTTGTAGAGAAAACTGAAACAACACTAAGAAAATAAAACTTCGCACTAAGAATTCCATATTTCGTTCTAACTTTTTCAAGCCAAATACCAATTCACACCCAGTAAATGTATAAAATTAAGTAGACTAGTTTTGGGTGTTTCCGGTTCACCCACGTGACAACCATCGTCACAAGTATAAACTTCTGTCTCGAATGCCAACACTACCCACGTATCTTATAATAAATTTGCTTAACGAATACAGTAATGTTATTATTGTCATATGGCAAATCCAGTTTTAAATACGGAAATCGCTAGGTTTTGTATATTTTCAGTTTTGTTCGAAAATTAAATTAAACTATAACTAGGAAGATGAAAAATATTATACTCATTATTACTAGCCATCTTACTAGCCACACATTTCAGAACGAATAGGTTTATTATTAGCGCATTAAAGATGGCGCGAAAAAGGAATTTAGATTTTTTTATTTTGTCTGGATTTGATAACGAGAACAGTATTTCAATATACTAATGATGATTCAATATTTCAGAAAATATATTTCCTAAAAACAATTTATTACACTGATATAAAAATTTATCTGTCTATAGCACTTGCATTATTGAAACTAAAGTCCTTGATTTTAGGAGTTGAAATTTAATATGGGAACGTATGGGAAAAATCATTTAGAAACAGAGACATATTGAAAGCATTAATAAAAAGTTTTTAAAACATAATAATAAAATAAAAACGAAAATAATCTGCATAATATTTAAAAACATCATTAGCAAAAAAAAAAATGTTACTGATGTTATAATATGAAGAATATAAAATATGATAGAATAGTAAAATAAGAATAAAATTTAATTAAATATAAGAATTGGATTGCACATTTTTATGAACAACCAGAGAAGATGAAAAGGGGAAAAATTATCTTTATAAAATAAATTTATTTTAATCAATTGTAGGAGAATAGTAAATGCATTTATCAATTTCCATCTACTACATATAAACTTCCCTGTTCATAAACTCCTAGCATCGAAATGCTTGGGGTATCTTAATTAGGGTATGCGGAAGTAATTTATGAAATAAAAATTTTTAGTTTGAATTTTTGCCACCAGGGTAAAAATGATACTGCTATTTCATTTAAAACATAAGGTGATTATAATTAAAGTTCATATTTTAAACCCTTCTAAAAAGAAAAGTACTAGACGTACAGCTTCCAAACTTGGTAATATGATAAAGAAAGTCATAGGATTTTAGTTTCTGAAATAAAAATAATTAGTTCGTAAAATCACCACTAGATTAAAAATAGAGCTTTACAGTATATATAGTTCGACATAAAGGTCTTTTGAATAACAATTTGCAGAATAGTGAACAACAGTTTTCGTATTCAGTGTTGTTCACTCGACATAAAGCTCTTTTGAATAACAATTTGCAGAATAGTGAACAACAGTTTTCGTATTCAGTGTTGTTCACTATTCCGCAAATCGCACTGGGCAATGAAAACTCCTGTATGCGTGAAAAAAACTTTGCAAATTCCAACCGCAGGAGAGAAAAAGTTTGACAATTTCTTGCCATACCAAACTGAATTTTACACAAATTCGAACTTGAACGAAATAGTTCCCACCGTCTTAAAAGTGTCCTGCAATCGAAGCCTTAATGTTATTGCAAAGTAACGATGATGTTATCATTAAAAGATCGTACTTTTTAATTTGTGAAATGTTTTTATCAATGCGATAGTAATACAGCGGTTACATTAAGATGCTATCGAGAATTGAAAGTGTTAAGAAATTGACCAATTATTCCCAATTGTTTGAGGCAAATGACGAAAAAGTTTCAGAAAACAGAGCTGTTAACTTTTTTTCATATTTTTCGCCCCCTTTCCAATCAGGGAGATTACTAAGGGGGCTGGGCCAGTATCAACTACCGGCTGCACCCACACCCGTGGAGGGGAGCCGGATGGAGAAGGACGGGGATCACCGGGCCAGGCTCAGTACCCCGAAAAAATCCGGGACCTCTGCGTGGCACGCCAACGCGTTACCATTCGGCCATCCGGCCGCGCTGTTAACTATTAAACTAGGACGAGATAGGAAACTTATCCCTGTAGAAACCACAGAATCTGCTGCATTAACGAGGAGGAAGAATCCATATCAAATACACACGGAAAGGGTACGTTCCTAAACTCAACAGTTTATAAACAGCTTTAAGCAAGCGTCCCAAACTGCTGTTGAAGTTAAAACATTTTAAACTGGTTCGTGCACCAGAGTCATCGAAGTTTTTCTTCGGTGAATGTCGCTAGGGGATTCTCTAAAATGGCGTCAGCAAAGTTTTATTTAAAAAACGTTATGTTTTTTATAAAGTGGCTTACACGCAATAAATCATTTATTTTTTTATATATAAAATATTTACAGTGTATCCACAATTACAAATTTATATTGTATATGATTTTTCTCGTTGTCATGACTTAAACGTGGTATATTAACTGATATGCGGATTTTATATTAAAGTTTTATTAAGTACAGTCACAGATTGTACAATATATCATTTTAAGAAAAAACAATAACATATCTGCAATGATATTCTTGAA
This sequence comes from Olivierus martensii, assembly GCA_000484575.1. Taxonomy (NCBI): domain Eukaryota; kingdom Metazoa; phylum Arthropoda; class Arachnida; order Scorpiones; family Buthidae; genus Olivierus; species Olivierus martensii. The sequence continues at coordinate 11,515 of AYEL01078315.1, forward strand.
AGAAGAAAATGTTCTTTAAAAGATATATCAATATAGCGATGAATGGACGGTATAAATATAATTTTTAATTTTCTCTTTTTATTTTCATGTAATGCTAATAACTGAATAATCATGTCATCATCTGTCTTATAAAAAGCTGGAGTAGAATTTAGTTCGCTAAGTAGTAAGTACTATAGAAGCTATAGAGTAGACTTCTTCGACGCCATTTTTTCAACGAATTCAACAAACGGTTCCAAAACGAGGTAAAACATCGACTTTTGTCGTTGCAAGCGCTTTAATCAAAACGTTTAGTTTAGGATCGTAGCCAAACTGTGGTTTACGTTCTGTAGCATGCCGCATGGATTTGCCAGCTACTAGTGTCAATAAAGTTGTTCCAAAGGTATTGCATTATTACTACTACCGAATCAGTCGTGTCCAGGATTTGCAAAATAATGATGTATCAAGATGACAGTCTTTTGCTTTACCGTTTCTTGCAGGAATGAAGTGGAGAAAGATTGGTCTTGGAATATCTTGTGGATAGACGAGGTTCATTTTCACCTGAATGGAACTATGAACACACAACTGCAGGATTTGGATGATATAAAAGCCGAATTTGTTGTTCATCAAATTCATCAGAAGGTATCGTTTGGTGTGGATTTAGCGCCAGTGTTATTTTTGGGTCCTTCTTCTTCGAAGAGATCTAGCTGAGAGGTTCTATCACATGCTCCGTAACTGCTTCACGCTATCAGTCGCTATTAAATATCACAGCCAGTGTGGTATTCATATATGATGATGCTCCACCACATATCAGAATAGGTGTTAAGTGATTATTGAGAAAATATTTTACGGACGACACGGTTATTAGTCGGCATTTTCCTGTAGAGTAACCATTTCGTTCACCAGATCTGACTTTGGGCAATTTTTGGCTTTGGCGATACCTTAAATGATATCATAACTTTTTAAAAATTAAAAGTATTTAATTAATTGTATTTTTTATTTAGTGTTCCATTTTAAATTGAACTTTTTATAAACTTTTCCTATTGTCGGTCAGATGGCCGCGATGGAAGCATGCTGTGCTTCTACTGGATCGGATTCAGTTCCCGAATCCCACACCTCCAGATTTTTTCAGGAGAGTTTTCGCCTGGTTGTTGTTGCCCGTCATTGAACCCTATTCTCCACCTGAAAGTTGGGTGAAAGAATAGGTGTCCACCAGAGGTGTGGGCAATCGTATTGGACATGGAAATGCCCTGCCGCTTAGTATCCAGCAGATGCAAAGTGGCATTAAACCACTTGTTTTTATAACAGATGTCGCTACTTTCCACTCAGGCAGTGAATTGAGGGGCGGGGCAAAACAAATCCTTCCACAGGCTTGATCCATCCCTATGAAGGTGTCATTCGAATTGTGGAAGCGGAGATCGACTGCTGGGCCGAACCCCATGCTGAATATTTCCAATAGGTGGGACTCAAGAATAGAACTTCGGATCTCCAGAGTGGAAAGCCAAAGCGTCTTCACGTTGCCCCGGCCAACTTTTTTTTTTTTTTTTGTCAACAGATGACGCCACTTTCCACTCAGTAAGAGTACTAAGTGGCGGGGCTAAACAAGCATTTCCACAGGCTGCCCACCCCTGCGGAGGGGTCAGCCGGATTGTGAGGAGGGGGATCGACGGGCCGGGCCCGGATCCCATGATCGGCCAATCCGGCCGAGCCGCCGGCCAACTGCCTTACTGCATAATATCATTTGGAAGGTGGCATAAAGCCAGATAGGAAAAAACAGTTCCTATTAAAAATTGCCAGTTGACCCCACCATGAGTGTTAACTAGTCTGTGATGGGCTCTTAAAGTGGCCGCCTCCAAATAAAGCATTTCGGAGGCCGGATGGCTCGAGTGGTAACGCGTTGGCGTGCCAACGCGGGAGGACTTGGGTTTGCATCCCGGGTGCGGCATCTCCTGAAAAGTTTTTTCGGAGTGCTGAGTCCGGACCGGCGATCCCCGTCCTTCACTATCCGCCCCCTCCACGGGTGTGGGTGCAGCCTGTGGTTGGAACTGGCCCCGCCCCTTAGTAATCTCCCTGATTGGAAAGGGACATAAAAATGTAAAATAAGATAAAGCACATCCCATGAGCTAAATGGAGGGTTAACCTAACTAACGTAATCTATTAAAAATTGGATACGCCCCGAAACACTTTGTATTTTTCCAAAACAATGAATGGACAAAAATTTTCAGTTGTTTGCCATAATCATATTTTCATCTGCAATAATAATATTTTATATTGTAATTCAATAAAATAATGTATTATGTAAACTGATTTTATTTTTAATCAGTTGATTATTTGAAGTCTCTTAAAACTTTATCAGCTGTTTGACGTATTCAGACGTATTAAAATGACGTCAATATTACATCATTATATTTTTGTTTATGCAACATTTTTCAAGGAATTTTGCCAAATTTCCCTAAAATATCAGTTTTCTTTAAATTTATACATTGCAGAAAGATCTTCATAAATTTATCTTAATTCTTTGCAATTTTAATTATTTATAAATCTAAAAATAAACTATTATTTTTCTTGCTATTATAAAATATTATATAAAACTTTCCTATTAGAAGGGAATATTTTCCCTAGATGTAGAATATTTTACTGAAATGTTGATGCAATATCCTTCTTTACAGATTGTGATTCTGAATCAATGGTTGGCCTCATTTTGTCTTGAAACGGAATTTTATACTTGAAATTTGTCAATATAAGATTTTGTTTTATTGATATATTGTATACTCTAAGTGCATTTGTAATTAATTAATTAATTAATTATTATAAAACTATGAAAATTTGGACTTCTGAACATACTTTCAAGTGAGTAGAAGAAAATTAAAAATAATCGTTGTTTTCAAGAAATATAAATATATATATATTATTTATAGTTAAATTGGATTCTTTGTCTATAAATTTTAATAGGAAATCGATTAAATGGAGATAATCCAAAAATATAAGTTCTTTCAATGTTATATTGAAATATATTACATCCACGGTTGAAATATTTAGCACTCCTAGAATTTGGAACCCTGGTGAATACTATTAAAAATATACAATTAATATTAAATTATTATTATAATAAATTTATGAATAATTATGATAAATAAGACTTGACATGAAACCAAAAGTGCTATAATGTTCATTAATTTCTTGAACAAATATGTTCAGGGTGATATTTAATAAGCTAAATTTAAAAGTCTAGACTGTCAATTTGAATTGAAATTACGCCAGCTGTTGATAATTTTATATCTTAATTGTTTAAGAAAAATTTTATAAAATTTTTATTCCTTTTATAAATAGATAGGTAGTTATGGTATAGTTATAGATTTATGATTTTTTTCATTATAATTAGAGTAATATTTCTTAAACTCTTCTGTGAGATATTTTAGTAGGATTACAATGTTTGGCAACAATTTTGTCTTGTTTTGCAATCAAAAGGAGAGGCTAAACCATGAAAACTTCTCTAAGGAACTAGGGATCAAAGGTCAACTGCAAACTAGATATAGTGGGGTGAAATTTCAATATTCTTTTACTTTGTTCCTTGAACATGGCATGTCACAGTACAGACTGTAGTGTTGCCAATATGAAATCTCTTTTGATGTTCTGCAATATATGTTAGAGAATTAAAGATTTACCCCTTCTGACTGAAGATCAAAAGTGTGAATCTGCAGTTCCATTGTATTAAAGATTCATTCCGAAAAATGTACATATTAGAGTATAAAAGTTTAGTCCTTCTTTTATTTAGGTTCTTAATTTAAATGCTATGTTTAAATCGTTATAATTAACTAGAGTCCAAGCACTATTAGCAGTAAAAGATTATAATTTAACTTTTTATTAAAAACGTTTTTGGTCGTTTTTACTCCGACCCTCTTCAGTTAATCTTTTTACACATATAACGAATACAAGAAATACTTTTTCTTGTATTTGTTATATGTGTAAAAAGTTTAACTGAAGAGGGTCAGAGTAAAAATGACCAAAAACGTTTTTAATAAAAAGTTAAATTATAATCTTTTACTGCTAATAATGTTTGGAATCTATTTAATTATAAAGGTTTAGCCCTTCACTGACTGAATTGCTTTGTAACTTGTTCACAGTTAACCTTTGGCCCCTAGTTCCCTAGGGAAGGTTTTCATAATTTGGCCTCACCTCTCCCCTTTTCAATTGATATCAATTTTGCCTTGTTTTCCAAACATTGTAATTTTACTGAATTTTTGATAGGTGTTCTACAAAAACAAACAAAGCTAACAGTATTTTTCCTTCTAAAATTATTCAATACTTTTGATATAAAAATTTAATAAAATCATTTGCTAATTTTAATCAATTTCTCTCATTTATTGGTGATTTTGTTCTGTTATAAAGTGTATAAAATTTCATATTCAAAAATCATTTGTAAGATTTTGCTAGTCAATACATTATAATTAAAAAATTGATTCATAATAAAATAAGTTTGGAAAATATTGATTTAGTGAATTGTCAATTAAGGTATTAAGTGAATATTTTGTAATAGAAAATTTCTGAATGTGCTAAAGATTACAGAAATGATGTGTTCCATTCATTTTAAATTAGAAAAATATTACTTGTATATATAACATGAATACATATAGATACAATTTTCATATTTGTCTGCTCTAAGAATTATTTTAATTACTGTTTCTAAAATAATTTTTCATAGATGCATACAGTATAATGTCAATTTATTTAATTTGTCAGTTATAAATATGAAATATAACAGGCCTATGTTTATATTTTTCATATAAAAAATACTTACTATAAGCTTTTAAATAATTTAACTTAAATATTTTGCGATTTAGTAAAAATATACTGTTTGAAATATAAGTAATCTTATCTTTTAGATGAAATAAAAAGTTAATAGTATAAAATAATGATTTGGATTTCTGATTAATTTATCAAATAAAATACTGAAATAATAAAATATTTGCAATAAATACAGTAGATTAAGGGTGTGTTAATTTACTGTGAATAAGTCAAGGAAACTTATTCACAGTAAATTTACTTAAATTTATTTATTGACTCTGGATATTATAAATGAAGTTTCTTAATATATTCAAATCAGATTTTGTTATATTTGATTTATTTATATAAAATAAATTTCATTCTACAATTTGTAAAATATTAAAAAATTATTATTAGTAATAATACCAATTACCAGTTTCCAATTATGATTACTGAAAACTAACATATTAGACAAAACAAAATGGTTTAAAATTTTTGTCTCGATTCAGAGTTAGTACCAGAAATCTTTTACATCCACCATCCTCCTCCAAATTTTTTTCATCCATTTTACTTGACTAAATTTTTAATTTCTAGTGGATTGTATTTGAGCTTCTCACTGTAAATTTCTCTTTTCGTATCAGAGGTCATAATTAGTAGTCCAATATTAAAAGCTCTATATTATATATAATTATCCATATAAAATAATTTTTATAAAGACAATAATAACATCTAATAAAAGAAATGTTTGAATTGATATAATAACTTGCTTTTTGATTAGCAATACAGCACCTGTTATGAGAAAACATTTTACATATAAGCCAAAATTAAAACTATGCTAGAACAACTTAGTTTTAGCATAAAAAAATAAATTGTTTTTTTAACAGAAAATTTGTTATCTGAAATTTTATGTATTTCTGAATAAATGAAATTCAGATAAGAGAGAACTTTTTCTTACCCATTTTCAAGAATTTTTATATATTAAAATATTCAGTTTTCTTAAAATAATTGATATATAATTGGGGTATAATAATTTCTGATAAAAATATCTAGATAAGCCTAAATGAAATTAAACTAAATTCATAAATAATTTATCAGATCTTATTCATCATTATTTATTTATATAACTTAAATTACTCTGATTTTATTTTAAAACTGCATACTATTTATCTTTAACTAATGCTTTTATATAAAAGAATAGTATTTATTAAAAAGCTTAAAAAAATAAATAGAATTTATTCATTTTGCTTAATTTTATTTGCAAAGAAATAATATAAATTTATTATTATAGTCATCCATGGGAAACAGTTGCGCAAGCTGCATGGAGGAAATATCCCAATCCCATGAATCCAGCTGTTGTTGGAGTTGATGTTGTAGACAGGAAAATAGCAAATGGTGTTTTAAAAACACACCGTTTGATTAGTACGAAGTGGGGCCTGCCATCCTGGGCAATAAAGGTAACTGTGTGTGTGTGTGTGTGTGTGTGTGTGTGTGTGTGTGTGAACAATTTTATTTATATGAAAGAATATTTTTACTTAAATTTAGATTCTTGGTAATGACAAAACATGTTATGCCAGTGAACATTCCGAAGTTGATCCTATGCATAGAACAATGACTCTTCGTTCAAGAAATGTGAGTTTAAAAATAAATTGTTTTCTAACATCATATTGTCAATACTAAATTATTTAAAAAATCTGTGTGTATTTTTTATCTATTAAAGTAAACATACAAAGTTTACATGAAATCATATCTTATATTTTAATATAAGAGTCAAAAAGTTCTAAGAAATTTTTTCATGTTTTTTTCAAAATACAACTCAGTTATCTATATATATATATTTTTTAACTATCTTTTAATTGCAAAAGCTTCCAAAAAATTTGTTTTCTTTTTATTGAGTTGTTAATTGTTTCAATCATAATAGAAAGTTCCTTGTTGATGAAGCTTATTGAAATTTCCTCCCTTTTTAATAAATTTTTTAATCTAGGAACATAATAAAATATGTGGCTAATATACTGGATGTTATAAAACAATGTTTGGCTAGGTATTCTGTCTGATCTGTGCAGTTCCTTTATCATGAATCATTTTTAGTTACCTTATCTTCAAAGATATGGTTTCTTTAATTGTATTTAATAGTTTTTCCTAAGATAAACATATCTTTCTTTATCAACATTTTTGCATTCTGGAATAAATTAAAAAAGAAATGGCTTTATGGTTAAATAAGTTCATCGCCTTCCTTTTGGGCAGTTTATCTTTTAACATTTTTTCAGTGGTCAGTTTTTTATTCCTATTATGATGGAATTATTTAGTAAATGGATCATAAAGAAAGCATCACTATTTTTTCTTCAGTCATAATTGATTTTAAAATATCAAAATTCTAAATACTGAAGATGATTAATGCAAATGATAAATCTAAACTGCTACTTTTCAATTATTAACTGTTTTGGAACAAAAAAAAACTTGCATACATTATTCATTTTCAATATTTTATTGAATGTTATATGATAATTATTATGTGAAATATTTAAAATTAAAGCAATATCGTCAGTTATGTAAAATCCATTAGTTTGAATAATTTTAACTATCTTCAGAATATTAACTTCTGTAACAGAAGTTATTAATTGGTCAGATCTTATTAACTTCAATTAAGAGTTGTCCATTTTGAAAGTATTATATCAAACACACTTGAAATTTTTTCATTACATGGTCTTCATATGCTTCATTAAATATTTTCAAAGGTTTCTGTTGGTGTCTTATTTAAGGAGAAACAATTTTATAATTAACCGTTGCTGCTGTTGCTGTTTAAGATGGTCATTCATACAGATAACAATGCAATGATGAATATAATAAATAAAAAGATATCCTTAATTAATGAAATAATTGAACTTTTCAGAAGCCAAACTAACTCTACTTTCTGAAAACTTTTCAAATTTAGTACCCAAACACATGATTGCACTCATCATTTGCTCTCTGATACTAAAAGTGAAAAATATATACTGAGAGACTTCTGAACCTTTCACTATAAATATTAAATAATTACCTGAAAATAGGCTTTTCTATGTTTTACAAATTCATGTATTTTCAAGATTATCCATTCTATTTATGGTAAAATCCCATTTATCCATTCATAGTTTCATTTGATATGGATAAATGGGATTTTACCATAAATAGAAAATTGAGTATAATTAACATGAATATGAAAACTAGCAAAATAAAATGGAGAATAGTGAAGCTTCAGCCAAATTTTTAATAATAAGCATATAATAATAATAATGGTGACATAATATAATTATCATCATCATCAGTAATACTTATATGTAAAATAACATTTTCCTGATTTGTTTTCAGGACATTTTTATCCTCTATACCTGATATTAAATCATGCGTATTCATCATCAGTATATTTTAATGCTGTTATGAATGTTATTGCATCATTACATTAATAAATATATTTTTCACATTTATTTTCATAAGAAAAATGTCAGATTATGAAAATTCATTGATACTAAACTTTCTGTTAAAGAACCATGTCATGGCTTGACTAGTGCAATATCTATAATTCCAACTAGTTTTGCCTGTTTTGGCTTCAATCAGAATTAATTTGATCAAAACTAGTTTCATTTAATTACTGGCAGTTAAACTAATACTGACTAATAGTTATTTATTAAACTCTTTTAGATTAAAGAAAATTAGTTTGCCTTAAAAGAAATTGTGCCTTTTAATATATACAAATAATTTATATATTTTTTAATAATTCTATAAACTTTTTGATTGTCTTATAATTAAAATTCTCTTTAACAATATAATTAAGTTGATATCCTTATGCTTTGATTACTATAAACAAAAATTTTCAAATTTCTGTTAATTATGCTAAGTAGTAGTAATTTATCTTCTTTATATTAGACTTAAGGAAATTAAAGCAATTGCAACATTCATTTTATATAATTTTTCTTTGGATTATTTTTCATCTTATTTGATTTTTGTCTTTATTGAATTGAACTATTTTTTTTTTTTTTCAAAGTGCAATTATTTTATTACCTACTATATTTTTTGAACTATTTTTTTTTTTTTTACAAAGTGCAATTATTTTATTACCTACTATATTTCAATAAACTTTTTCATTATATTTTCTGCATTTTATAATAAATATTCAATTTATCTGACTGTTGGATTTATTACTTCTCAATTTGGATTTTTTTTCCTTATATTTATGCTATTTTGGAATGACTAAAATTAAGAGATTAAAAAGTTTGATAGTGTCATAATAAGGAAATATTCCTTATTGAATTTAAAGAAAAATATCTTTTGGTTGAAAAGTTTTTACAGGGGGACAAAACAGATACACATAGATAACATGATGATCTTATAAATTTAATTTTACAATTAATAAAATAGATACCAAAATTATTTAATTTTAAAAATTATTTTATTTAATTGATAAATCATTTTCAGATTATAATAATATTTATCTGAATAAAATTTGATGATGATGATTTATTAATTAAATTCAGCACAATAGTTTAATTTTATTATTTTAAAGATCGGAAGAGCGTCGTGTAGGGAAAGAGTGTAGATCTCGGTGGTCGCCGATTTGTAATTGATATAATTAGTATGTATTTATTTTGTTGTTTTATTCTATTATAAAAAAATTTTTATCTACAATTTAAGGCTTATTAATTTGAATGATCATAGGGAATGTTATAATTCTGTATTAAATATTAAACATTAATTTTAGAAAATTTTATACAATATATTACTATTCCTGTGCACATTATTAATGAGTCTTAAATAGAATTTTAAAATTCTTAAAGTTAATAAAGCATTAAAACTTATAAATTTATGTATGATAAAGTAGCAAGAAAAGAATACAATTGATCATTATCTGAAATAGTGAAAATAATATTTTATAATAGAAAATTTGAATTAAACTGTTAATTAATAATCGTATAAATTAGGATATTTTCATCTATTAACTAATAATTCAATTAAAATTTTGATTATATATCTAAAAAAACTAGTACAAAACTAGAATAAAATTAGGGAACTTCTAAGGTTGCACCCAAGCTTTTACAGCTAGAATATTGACAGCTAAAAAGTTTATGTATTAATTTTAATAACCTTATATATTGGACCAAGATAACAATTATTGCTACTAATCAGACTAAATATATAATCACAAATCTTCAATAGTAAAATTGGACAAATATAGACAAGATCACTCTGTCTGTTTGGCTGCAATTGATCAATAGATAAAAACACTTCATTCCAAATTTTTATAATCACAGTTCAATTCCAATTATTTTCTCAAAAAATTTATTTTTTGATATTTCAGATTATAATCTCGTAACTATTTTGTAATATAATTTTTTCTCTTTTATTAAAAATTAACTTAGTAATTTATTTTTACTAAATTATTTATATATTTTATTTATTATTTTAAAGTTAACTTTTTGCAATGAAATTTCTATAGAAGAAATGTTAACGTATAGCCCCCACCCAACAAAAACAGAATGGTGAGTTTTAATTATATTACGAATATTATCAAAAACTGCTCTTAAAGGTATTCAATTTGGTAAATTTTAAATACAAGCACTATACAGCAGTCCAGGAACGATTCTTTAAATCTTTTTTATTTAAAGTAATGTTTTCGGCCTTATATTAGCCCTCTTCAACTCTTAGAACAGATACAACAGTCTACTGAACAACCAACTGTTAAATAAGCATTGGTGTTCTAGAACATAGAACCAAATTCTATGTTCATAAGAAACATGAACATAGAACCAAATTCTATGTACATAAGAAACATGAACATAGAACCAAATTCTATGTATTTGTTCTAAGAGTTGAAGAGGGCTAATATAAGGCAGAAAACGTTACTCTAAATAAAAAAGATTATTTAAAGAATCGTTCCTGGACTGCTGTATAGTGCTTGTATTTAAAATTTACCAAGTTAATTATATTAATATATTAAAAAATGCTTTCTTATTATAAATTTATAATAAAATGCCTAAAATTTTTTCCTTATACTTTAGAGTTCAAAAATATAAAAAAAATTACTTCAGTAGGTACATAATATTACATAATTAATATTTAATACAATTTATCATTAATGACTTGCTTATTATCAATAAAAATAATCACACAACTATGATTAATAAATTTATTTTAAGTTAATGATAAAAACAGATTGTAAATGACGAAAATTTATTAGATTACATTATGATATTCATGTTTTTTATTTATTATAGTCAATTCCATATTGTAATAGCTTTATTGTTTATCTTAAGAAAACATCTTTTTTTTTTTTTTTTTA
>AYEL01078317.1:0-12243 GCA_000484575.1 Olivierus martensii
TTATTATTATTAATGAATTATTATTACAGTAAAAATTCATGTATTACAAAATGAAAAAAGTACAGTTTCCAAAAAGACTACATTCTGTAAATTAAAAGACTTAAAAATTCTCAAGAAAAATTTTTTAAATATAATCAATATTTTATGTACATTTTAAAAAATATAACAGATCATGATAAGGAATTTTGTAAAAAAAAAATTATTTTTTAATAAAATTCATTCTTATAATCCATTATAGTTTTATAAAAAAATGCTAGTCTTTTCTATTTTTAATATTTTCAATTAATGCTTGATTAATTCCAGAGTAAAAAAATATTAGGATAAGAATTTATTGGATTAAATGTATCTATGGTGCAAGGTTTGTAATAACTACTTCAACTTTTATTAAGGTTCTTTTATGTGACCATTTTTACTTTGATTCAACTATAGATAGAAATAAAAAAGCATTTGGTGAATAATTTAATAGTTTTGATTTCCTGGAAAAATTATGCATATAATTTCGAGATAATTTTTGTAAATAATTTAGAATTCATACAATAGAATTTTTCCAATATTTTCCAGAATGCTCTATAACAATATAATGTAATTAGCTACTTCAAATAAAATATTGTTAAAATTATATTTCTTTTAATATTTTGAAAATGTTCATTCTTACTTTATATATTTGTGAAATATTTATTATATTTTCATATAAATACATACGAAATATTTTTATATATATTCAGAAAGTTTTGTTTAAATTAATCTTGCATTACCAACACAATCACAGTGAAGCCACCAATCTCAATTATAGACTATCAACACAAAATATTTTTTGGTAAATAACGCACATATTAGCCATATAAAAACTTATCAAAAATATTACACATTATACAACGAGAAATAAACATTAAATAGCCTATTATTTATACATTAAAAAATTTGATGCTGCATACTATGAAATGCTATTACAGTTGTGAATATACATTTTTGAAATTTTTTAACAGTAATAAAATTTTTATCATTATTAAATACATTTACTGTAAAATATGCAAAAGACAAAATGATTTCGCAAATGTTTCGCAAATATACTATAATTGGAGCTTAATGTGTTAACACATTACATAATGGAAAACTTTGACATATAGTCTTATCATTGGGAAGAGCTGTGAATATTGTATAAATGATCCCATATTTTTTTTTTATATATATTTTACGTCCCCTTTCCAATCAGGGAGATTACTAAGGGGACGGGGCCAGTTCCAACCACGGGCTGCCCCCACACCCGTGGAGGGGGCCGGATGGTGAAGGACGGGGATCATCGGGCCGGGCCCAGCACCCCGAAAAAATCCGGGACCAGACCCGGGTCCTCCAGCGTGGTAAGCCAACGCGTTACCACTCGGCCATCCGGCCGCCGAATGATCCCATATTTTCATTTTGGACTTTATTTAAGAAACCTCATCTTTTGTTTGAATCTATGTGCCAATAAATAAATGAATTACAAGGCGAAAAGAATTAATAACAAGGAGAAAAGGTTACTTTTATCTTACATTTACAATACAACAAGAATTGTATAAAAGTAAACTAACACTGTGGATATTACTAAAACAGTAAGCCTTTAGTAATATCTATAATAATCAATTTCTTTTTATCAGATTAACTCAGTCGAAAATGTTTTCTCCAATATAGAAACTTGAAAAATTTTCAATATATTCTGTACTAGAATAATATATTTTACTATTTTAATAAATTCGTGTGAGAGTATTTTTATTTTGTTAATTAACATATGAAAAAAATTGTCTGAATATTCAGTTATAAATATGGAATTCTATATTTTGTAATTTATATTTACAAAATTCCGTCAAAGAATATTATTCATACGCTGAAGTAATTCGTTTTTTTTTTTATTTTTATTTTACAAATATTTTTTTATGCCAAATAAATGTTTTTTTTTTTTTCAAAACGTTTTTACATTATTTTTATGAAATAGTTTATTAAATGATATCACAACCGAATTATTGCTTATAAATAATGCAAATATTAATATCTTTATTGTGACAAATACTTAACACTGATGAAAGACATAACTATGGCCATAAAAATATTTTGTTGCTTACAAAATAAAATTACATTGTACATATAATTTTTTTAAATAACAAAACTGATATTAAATTTTAAACATTACATGGTTATATGAATACTCATTAGAAGGCTTGGAAAAAATTTATGAAATATTTACAACATTGAGAATACAACAAAATATTTAGTTTACTTTCTTATCCCAAAGAGATTCCTTGATATAGTGGATTTTGTTTAAGATCACGTGGTTTCTATGCTGATAAATTCATTAATTTTTCTTAACTTTTGTAAGAGGGCTTGTTACTTAAATAAATGGAATACCTGAGATGTGCGTCTTTAAAAGCCTTCTGGTTGCATTGTTATTTTTCTAATCACTGGGCTGTAAATTCTAATACTGTTACTTTAGAATATAAATTTGCGGAGTATTTACTTTCAGCAAATCCCATCCTTTCAATACTTTCTTATTTATAAAATTTGTGGTTTAAAAAGCATGTTTTTTTTTTTTTCCTAATTAAACTACTAACAAGATTACCGTCCTTTTCTTCATTTTTAGAAAATTTACAAAATCTTATCCATAAATTACAACTGGACGGGTTCCGAATATCCGTTAAGTAACAAAGAATCTAGTCTGTGAAATATTCCATTATCATCATTCAAAAAAAAATCAGTTCCAGCATCCCAGCGGCGAATATGTATAAGCTAATAAGGCAAGATGGAAACCCTATGTAAGAATTCTGCGTGTTCAATTATTTATTCTTGCCAAAGAATTTTATCATTTTTTTATCGATTATTTTCTATAATTTAATCTTGATAAAAATATTTTTTTTCTTTTAATAATTAAAAAATTATAATAGTTTTATTTTATGCTGCACTGTTTGGATGGAACTGATCTGGCATTAGTTTTAAGCCCACAAATATTTTTAATTATTCTGAGTAAGCTAAACGTCACTTGTTTTTAGCATAAGAAAAAAACATAGAAATGTTACAAAAGTGATTAAAATGTTGGAAGAGATCTTAAATGATCCTGATAATTGATGATTATTACAAAAATCGTGTTGACACGCGCACTTTTTAAGTTTCCATCCTATACGCTCTTCAATTGTACATTCATTAGTCAGATTGATTTCTTTGTGAATGCAGTTACGTCGAACATGTTCCATTCGTCCTAAAATAAAAAAAAATTACGATGAAATGTCTTAATAACAAAAATAAGTAAGAACTCAAAATACATTAAATTAAAATAAGCATGTATATAATATAAATAGCGAATTATAACTTAATTTTACATAATTTAATCAAAAATATATTTTTTTTTTTATCTAAATTAATTTTAGATAATCAAAATTTAATTAATTTATTTATTACTACTTAACTGCAACTATAAATTCTTAATAATGACGACAGATTAAGTCTATCACGAAAAAATGTTAGATTAAAATATAGTAAAACGCAAAATTTATATGTAGCAAATGCAGCATATTTTCTAAGAACCCCTCGACTAACAGAATGTAAACCTGCTGCCAACAAAAACACTTGAAATCTATTTTTCGAAAAATAATAACTTGTATTTAACCTCTTATATGATTAAAAAAATCTCATGAGTGGGGTCAATAATCGATGGGAGATGCAGAAGAAAAATTAGCGTGGATAAATTTTGTTAATGCAAACATTTAATCAATGAAATTAAATAGCTACAGTCTAAGATTGTATATTTAGGCTACGGATATTAAACTAAACACATTTCTAATTTTTCATTTGCAGTATTTAGGATTATCTAAAAACTATTAATGTAAAATTAAACGCCGCGGCTTGATTACCTGAATTGTAATCTGGTAACAATACAGAATTTCAAAATAGAGGAAGCTCTCAAATTTCCTCGGAATAATTATATTAATACGATAAATAAGCATCGGATGAACACAAAAATAAACTTTGATGATGAGTTTGAACTTTCATAAAAAATCTGCTTTATAATGTAGTTAAATTCTATTCTTATCCTGCAGGAATAAAAAAGAATTTAAATTTTATACAGTACTTTATTAAAACTTAGCCCTTTAATGGCAAATTCTTGCAAAGCACAAAATTTTTTTCGTGTATACGAATTTTTCATGAGTTTCAGTTTTTTGGACACGATAATTCCAATTTTTAAAAAAATCAAAATATTTCGGAAAATTTTTAATATTTTCACTAAATTTTAAATTTTATAAATTTGAAAATGTATTATAATATTGATAAAAAAAAAAACAAAATTATAAATATTACTATCTTTATATGAAAAAAAATAATGCAACTTACAAGCATTTTTAAAAATTTAAATGCCATTTTATATTTCATATAATAATCAAAATCCATTATAAAAATATTGATTGTTTACATTCCTACTCTTATGAAATTTGTATTTTTATTAATAATACATAAACAGACAAATAATACAACATAGTGAGAAAATGCTGGATGAATTATTTATTATTATACATTAATAAATTAATTGAAAATGTGTCGCTCAATAACTGGCTGGGGATCGTCTCAGTTAGATTCAATTTAATAACAGATTGACTTCAGTTAACTACAAAATAAAAATTTATAAATCGTAGTCAAGGCTGTTATTCGAACATTTAGATATTATGAAATCAGCTTTATTTAATATTGTGTTAATGTAATGTTAAGATAAAAAGAAATGAATAGCAACTAATTTGTAAAACAAGATAAATGAAAAATCATAAACAAAATATCATACTTGAAAAAGAAAATACAATCATCATTAATTCTTTCAAAATGCCAGATGTATCTTTATCAATTTTAAAAACCTTTTAGTAAATTTGTTTAGAAATGAAGAGTTGACATTTCCAAAACACGGAATTCATAATTTACTTATTTGTAAGAATTCAGTTTTGTACTGTAATTAGAACAGAACACATCCTCTACAAATCTAAATATAAACAGCATACGCATATTGAAAAATAATAAAACCATGATTACTTAAAAGTTTTAAGATGGTTTTTAAATTTAAATTAAACCTGATTTATTTATGTACGAAGAAAGAAATTCTCTTTGTCAATTACTGTAATTTAATATTTCGTACAAGAATTAGAATACGGTATTTTAAAAATTTAATCTTCTCTATTTTCAATTTTAATCAGTGGGTAGTAATTTTCGTTAATAATTTTCAAAGTGGTTTAGATATTTTATAATCGTTGCTTAATTTGAAAGTATTCTTCATATAAATTATTCGTGAAAATAAATTATTTAATCTGAAGTATTTTATGTAATTATTAATTGAAATCCGAAACTTTGTCTCGATAAAAATTTACATATAAAATAAATTTGATCGGAGAAAAATTAAATTTACATAATTTGTAAACAATTTATCGCAATTGTTTACAAATTATGTAAATTTATTATGTATTTTCTTGAACGTGATTGGATAATTATGTTTAAAACATATAACAGAAAAACAATAGGTAAAAATGACAAAAACAGAACAATATCCTAAATAACCAAGCTAATCTAATAATAAAAAAATTTAATAGAATAATTACATTTATGGAAATAAAATATTAAGAAAAAGCTGAATATGTAATAATTACAACAGACTTGTTTAATTTTATTAATTAAATTCTATTGATCGATT
Organism: Olivierus martensii; assembly: GCA_000484575.1. Classification (NCBI taxonomy): domain Eukaryota; kingdom Metazoa; phylum Arthropoda; class Arachnida; order Scorpiones; family Buthidae; genus Olivierus; species Olivierus martensii. Next base: position 5,690 of record AYEL01078317.1, read on the forward strand.
TCTTTAAAAATGCTGAGGACATTTCCTTTTTTTAAGTTATATGATATAATTATCGATATTGAATTTATAAATTTCGATATAATTTAATATAAAATAAATTTTCAACAATAATAGAGGGTTTTACATTTAAAATTAATATCAAATTATTAAACATAATTAAATATAAAAGATATTATTGGATGCAATAAGTCAAATATAGTAAGTAACAATGAAAGATTGTAATGTCCTGAATTACCTATTAAGCACAGTTGTCTTATATTTAAGGATCTCAAATTCGGAGTTCCCAAACTCAAATGGTATCTAACAGTGTCGCGTTCGTTGTATGAGAGTGTGAGATCGTTTTTTAAACTTATCGAAAACGAAAAAAGTCAACCATACCACAGGATCATCTAAAAGCATTTGAGCCTACTATGTATTAAAAAAACGATTTAATTTAAAAGTTAGTTTTTTTTTTCTTAGTTGATACAAAAATTTGCTATTTCAAAGATTAGAAAGTGGAATTTTTAAGATTAATATTTTTTCTATTTCGTGATTTTAAAATATTATCTGCATATTATTTTCTTAATAACATTATAAACTAATTGGCCCCCAAAATGCATATACGTAGGAGTCTTATTACGGTTCTGTTTATTAACACAAATCTGGAAGTTGCAAGAACAACTTGAAATATGAGTCGCCCGATTCCTGTGACAAATAACAGATTATTTCCTAGTAGAAAATCAGTATCTTTGTCGCATCGCTAGAACCACAAGATTCAAATTTCGCATTGCTTCAGTGATTTTAAAATTCATTTCCGGACTGTATCGAGAGATTTCTTTTATATATACGGTTTTCGTCGGTGATTGATTAACTTATATCTATTGCACAGTTTAAAAATAAAAGTTTGTGGACATTTTAAATTTTTCCTAAAAATTATTGATTTATTTCGTAAAATATTGCATCCGAAAGCCAAAATGAAATAAGTGATACTGAAGATTACAACGGAAATAAAGAAAAATAGAGGATATAAAAAGCAATCACTAAATGAATACCTAGCACCGATAAAAGATTACCAAAGAGATCAATCGGATGAGATCTTTATGTTTGTTCGGCATTGACTAATGATTATCTTATTTTCTATCTTCTTTTCTTTCGCATCCATAATCCAAATTATTCCGACCAATTTGGATTAGAGAATGAAGAGATAAATGAGATAAAAGGGAAATAAAAATAAGACATTGATCAACAGCGAATAGATACATTACATCGAAATAATTACGATTATATCAAAAATAAGAAAAATAAAATAATATCGGAAAACTTTCGGCTTTGATCATATATTGTATGCATAGTAAATAAATTTTTAATTTAAAAATTTATTTCCTCATTAAACGTTAAGAAAAAAAAATAATAACGAACTGGAAAATAAAGAAGTTAATATTTTACAAGGTTGATTTATTTTATTATTATTTCCTCTTAGGTCAAGTGCGATCTCTGATGCATTGAAATATGCAATTAAATTTGTAAATGGATGAATAGTTAAAATTATATTGTATATTAATATGGATATTTCTTGTCAAAATCTGAATTTCAGAAGACTATCGCAAGATGATTATAATATTCTATAATATATGAAAAATTTTGATAATTGGAAGATTTATTATATGGCTATTTCTTGTCAAAATCCGAATTACAGAAGACTATAGCAAGATGATTATAATATTCTATAATATATGAAAAATTTTGATAATTGGAAGATTATATAAAGTCAAAAAAAAAAAATCATTCTATTGATAGACTTAGGCCAATATATATTAAAAAGAATTTTAATACTTAATTTATTTTAATATGAAGCACTGATTCGAATTAAATACATTCATTACACTGTCGCCTATTAAATTAAATATTGATTTGCCCAGAAGCATATTTCAGTTCTTATCATGGACATACTTTAGCTAAAGAAAATTTTCGATAAAATTGTTAACTAGCTAAGCGTTCATTTCAAAATTTTATTTAAGTTTTCAATTTTATTTTGAATAAATATATCATCATCAATAAACTTATTTAATACTTGTTATTTCGTAATAATTAAAAAGATATTAATGTAATAAGCATGGAATCATTGATAACTTTTTAAATATATATTAATAATAAATAAGAAAATATTTTAAACTTAATATTTTTTTTTAATTTTTACTACAATTAAATAATTTTGTTTATTATATCTTTAACCTGCGTTTTAGAGTTTGAATAAATATAAATAACTGAAAAAATGCTAAAAGATATTCATTTGACAAATAAATTTGTATTTAAGTAACAAACATTTTGTTGTAATTTTATGTTAAAACGATGGAATTCAAATTTGCGAATTTTTTTTTTTTAAATAAGAATCAACTGTCAAAAAATAATAATTCAATAATTCTTCTATAAAGCATTCTATAGGTCACTATATAAGGAGGTTATACAGGTCTATTTTTATTATTATTTATATTTATAAAAATTATGTATAAAATATACGCGAGAATCTAAAGATTATTATTAGTTTTTCATTAGCTGTGACATAATCTTTCACAAATAATGATACTACTTGATACTGTAATTTATTTCATTTTTAAAGGATATTTTCATATTGCCGGTATCATTTTTCACGGATGTTTTGAACAAAAAAATGAATGTAGTCTTTAAATATTTATAATGAGAGTATTTTCATATTGATGGTATCATATTTTTCACGGATGTTTTGAACAAAAAAATGAATGTAGTCTTTAAATATTTATAATGAGATAAGGTGTGTATGAAAGTTGCATACCTTAAACATAATTTATTCTGTTTGTTATGGAACATTGTACTTTAAGATGTTCTTATTGTAATTATAAAATTTTAGATTAGACTGTAAGCAATTAAACTTTTTTGATATAAAAAAATCATAATTTTCTATTTGCGTTTAATTATTTATAAAATATCGTAATCTTTATCAGTTAAATATTTATGATATTTAACTCTCACAAAATAACCTATAAAAAATTCAAGTTCACTATAAAAAAAAATCTGAAATTTGAAATTTATTAAAATTTCATATTTTTGATGATGAAGTTGAGAACTATTAAAAATACAAAATTCTATAGCTTATTCCATAATAAATTATTAATATAATTTATGAAAAAAACATTAAAAAATATTTATATAAAGCGTCCGTAATATTTTTCCATCCTAATTTATTTTTATAAAACAATTATTAAACTTAGAATAAAATGAAAAGCTCAGAATCAGAATTTCAGATTTCAATAAAGGAACTAATTCCTTATTTATAATGCAAACCATTGCAGAAACTAAATGAGAGTATTACGCATATAAATTATGTTAAATATGAGGAATGAAATGATAGTCCACATCAACTTGGAATTAATTTTGATAATTACCGGTATTACTCTCGGTTTAATTTGCTAAAATTTACGACTCAGATTACATTAACGCTATTTCCATATACAGGAAGATAACATTAAAAATTATATTTTTTAGTATATAAGCATTTGTAGAGCATTTCTTTATAAAAAATAAAATTTTTTTTTTTATGTTTATTTGTAAAAATGTAATGCATGATTATATGTATACATTATACATACTGTATATACATAATACAGAATACTTTGAATAATTTTTAAAATATTTATGTTTATTTGTAAAAATGTAATGCATGATTATATGTGTACATTATACATACTGTATATACATAATACAGAATACTTTGAATAATTTTTAAAATATTCTGTTTAAAAAATAAAAGATAATAAAAGAATCCATTGATCAATAATGGTTATTTATACACATTATACGAGTATGTATATGCCATATTGTGTTTAAATAAATATATGGTAGATGAGATAAAAGACAGTATTTAATCCATTGATCAATAATGGTTATTTATACACATTATATGTATATGCCATATTGTGTTTAAATAAATATATGGTAGATGAGATAAAAGGCAGTATTTACTTTTAATTACATATTATGAAAATTTCAAAATTTTATATAGATCATAATAAAATTATGAATAGAAAAAAATTCTATACTACTCATCATCATAAATATTTTATGTATATGTTTAATATTAATTCATTGGGTTTAACAGAAATCATAAAAAATTGACCTGTACATTAAATAAATACATTAATAATTTTGAAAATTGTTTTAAACTTGTCATTTTAAGTGCATATGATAAATTATTTGCTTATCAATTTATACAACCCTTATAATATTATAAAAAAATTATAATATTCTATATGTTTTTAATTTTATAGAAATTATTTTGTCATTTTAAAATTAGAATTTAATTTAATTTGGATTTTTTTATATATAAAATGATTATTGTTTATCTATATTCAATTATTTAATAAATCACTTCCCTAAAAATAATATGTTATAAAACTTTATATTAAAAAGTTATTAAATAATTATGAATACAATTTAAAACTTAGTTGAAAAAATACTAGAAAACAAAATATAAAATATCCCATAATCTTCTAAAAACCTGAATTATGCTACTAAGAATATTATATGAATTAAAAAAAAAACAATAGCAACAAATACTGTAAGCATATAAAACTCTTTTGAGAAGATAAAAAAATTTTAAAAAGAAGAAATAGATTAGAAATACAATATATATAAAATTTGATCCAAAGAAAATTGAATTTTTCAGAAATCTACATATTTATACTATATAAGTTTTATAATGATGGAAGTAAGCCAATATTTATTATTATAAAAAAGAAAAAGCAATAACTATAATAAAAAATGTTGCTATTAATCAGATATTTATTTATTTTTGAAATTAATAAGTAAAAGCTATTTATTTTTTATCATAAAAACATCAAAAATATAGGATTTATATGTGCACCTATACACAGTATAACAAAGCATAGTATCTGTATATTAAAATTTAAGGAGTCATTCAATTTTTGATAAAAATTATTAATTAAAATCCATTCAGTTATTTATCAAAAATTTCTGAGAATGTGCAATTTTAGAATGTTGGCTCTTCTCTGCTATAAGGATGCTATTATATTATATATTGTATACTACAATATACCTGCTATATATTGTAGAATATGCTGCATGATCTTGTATAACTGACTTGCAAATTACTATGAATATATATATATATATATATGTACATATATATATAGTATGAATATATGTATGTATGTATGTACAAATGATGATTTGTAAGTCAATTATATAAGAACAGGAATATTCTACAATCAAAAATCAGCATAAAATATTTTATGAATATAAGTCCAGAAATATGTTATTACTGACTGTGAGTTATCACACAAAAAATGTAGGAATGGTTGAGATGGAGGCAATTCAATCTTTAAATATAGGCTATGTTTTTTTGAAGATATGTTTGTTTTTTTTTTTTTTTTCTTCATTTTTTTCTTTAATATTCAGTGTGATATAACCCATCTTCTCGAAGCATAGTCTACACTTAAAGATGACTTCCCATTTCAACTATTCTTGTACAAACTGTTTTTATGTAATAACTTGGTAGAAAGGTTCCTATCAGACCATGTTCATAATTTATTTTATGCTCATTTTTGACTGTAGAATATACTTATTCATTTGTGCCATTGCTTTATAGATAACCTTGTTATAATACTGTTTATACATAAACATATACATAAGTATTAAACAAATACTAAGGTATTTGTTTAAAAGTTATTTAAACACTATCGAGAGCAGTTAGGATTTTAGGTTTTTAGTTTTATTTTATAAACATATACACAACATAAAATGTTATATCTTTATGACAGCATGTATGTATATAATAAAAAATTAAACTGGGTATACAGGTATTCTATTTTGATAAAATTATATTTTCTTAAGGTAAATGAATTTATACTTTTTCAAATAGCAAATTCATAAAATAATCTTTGAAAGTTAATTCCATACTAGCTTCTTTTATTATTATAAAATATCTAAATCAATTACTTTTATACAGTAAAACATAAAAATTAAATTAACAGTAATAAAAAATTGTTTTTATACCTCATAAATTATTTTTTTTATTAGCAAAAAATAAATTTCTGTATATAATATATCTTTTTCATAAGATTATAGTGATTTTATAGTAATTTATATTTTGCTGTAAAACATAATATATTGATATAAAATATTGTAACCAGGGATATATCTATCAGAGGTTTTAAATTCAAACTTTTTCAAAATTTGTCAAAAACTATTTTGAAAAATTTGTGCATAATAGTTGATTATTTTCTTGGCAAATCAAAATTTCTCATTCCAAAATATTGAGTATGCTATAATTATAGCCAAACATGTTTATTAATTATATGCAGACTTATTGTAATCTGTTTATAAAATATATAAAAAATGTATGCAAGTGTGTTTTAACTGTGCAACTATTTCATAAGACAAATATCTGTCTATTTCACCTTAAAATTCATGATAACTGGATGATGAATAGATATAGCAAAAATAATATAGATTATAATTACAAATTCAACAAGTTTAATATATTTACTATAATAATAATAATGAATTATTTATTATTATTA
>AYEL01078318.1:0-27203 GCA_000484575.1 Olivierus martensii
ATTTTAAAAAACAATTTTAGAAATGATCTTTTAAGTTCTTTTGACATAAATATGAAGTATTCTTAAAATAACAAAATTCTAAGTTAGAAGTTGTAACATTTAATAAAAATAAAATTCTAACAAATACTTTTGAAAAAATTCACTTAAGAAAATTAGTTGTTGTTATAAATTTTATGTATTATTTCAAATTTCTAAATAATAAATAATTGTCTATATAAAATTTTGAAGTTAATAATAAATAGAAATGCTAATCTACTTTATTCCAAAAAATAAAGAATTAAACCAGTTTTGATGTTTAACTTTTCATATAAAAATATTCAAATTAGATGCAGCTTATCACTTTCAGGAATGCTGTGAAAAATAAGTAAATTTTACACACAAAAACTAAATCATCCAATAAATTTCTATCAAGCAATTTTTGACAACCTCATAGTTAAAGAATGTAAATTAAATTTTAGATAACTGACATACCAATTAGCAAACTTTCCCAATTCTTTCATGATGGTTAATCCTATATACAAAAAAAAAAATTATTTTTACATTAAGTTTCAAATTATTTATCAAATAACTTTTTATTCAAAATAGAAATTTATTTTACAATACTAACATGAACAAAAATTTATTAAAAAATTAGCTTTTTTATTATTTTTAATTACATTCCCAGTAGATTTTAAAAACAATGTATTTTTTCTAAATTTTTCTAAATTTTATTGAAGTTTTTTTTTCTATTTTAATTTTTCATTGCAGACGGCTAATTGAAATTCCTTACTTCCTAAATTATAAAATTATATGTAAACACATATTTAGTTTGAAAGAATGAGAGGAATTTAACACATTAAAGAAATTCCAAATTGTTCTTTTAGTAATGTCCAAAAACTATTGTTACAGCTTACAATAACTTATTAAAATAAGTTATATAATCCTTTATTACCTCTTTAAGCTTTTTGCTAGTTTGATAAGAATTGTTTCTGACAATAATTATTATTCAAAGTATTTTTTATTCAATACTTTTTCTATACTGGGATAAGCAGTTTAAATATACATCATTTTATAATAAATTTAGTAATTTAAACAGAATAGTTCATGCTATAATTTTTTATGTATAAAAAATCATCATGAAAGAATATATATAATAGTTATTTTTTATTAATATACTTATAAATTTTATAAATTCTTAAAATTTTGCTTATATCTAAAATACAATAGCTTTTTTTTAATTTAATTTAAAATGAATTTTTAAATAAGTTATACAGTATAAAAATTTAGCTCTTCTGTATTCAGTTCTGTTGATAATTGTATTTCTAAATTTTAAGGAAGTATTTCTGCTGAATTTGCAAATATTCCAGTTTCATCTGAAATTGTTGACTATATCAAATTATGAATATAAAATAATGGCCAATCCTGTCATAGCTTTAGTACATCCTGCTGTGAATAATTGAATACAGTATAGAATTTGATTATAAGTACTTTTTTACCTTTTCGTCTTATTACCAATTATTGTTAAAGCAATTTATTGCTAATTTTATTCAATTTTCTCTCATCGGAGTTTACTCATTCTTAATTAATACAGTAACAGGACAAGATAGTGTAGTTCGATTTAAACCGTCAGTTTGTGCAACAGACCGTTTATTCCCAAACGTTTTCCACGTTTTGTCACTTAATAATTTTCTGCTCGAAATATTTATATATATATATATATGAAGTATAAAATTTATTTCGTAAGTGTTTAGTATAAAGAATAAAATAGGTTTTATTTGTTTCTATATGCGTAAATTTTATTTACCACATCATCAAATAGTTAAATTTGATACATTCGTTAAAAAACTTTCCTGCTTAAGGCACTGTAAAACGGTGTATGAAAATTGACGGAATGACTACTATTATGTAGGAAAGCATGCAATAGGAGGCTTTATGCTATCTATAACATATTAAGAAAAATAATAATAATCTAATGGATTTTATCTATTTTTGATATTTTTTACTTTACAGTGATGGCTTACAATATTGATGAACTACAGCAGCATTTCCTAAACTTTTTCTATGACTGAACACTTCATAAATCCTGAAATTTTTATGGAATATCTTGATTATTTTATAGTATAGGTAGCTATTAATAATAAATGTTTGTTTTCTGAACTCTTATACTTGCCTAATTTATTTATCATCAAATTGTAATTATGTAAAATAAAACACACGAAAATAAACTAGCGTATAAGTCAGAGGTGGCCAAACTGCGGCTCTTTGGTACCTTCAATGTGGTTCCATACCATATAAATCAATAGTTAATATGGAGCAAATACCCATTTAATTTTTAAAAATAATATATTTGTAGTTTGTTCATTTATTGTAAATAATAATATGCATCTATACGAAATAAATGCATGTGAAATATATAATAAACAATTTTTGAAACCATTGTTAAGATTACTTGAAAAAACTGACTGAGGCGCTCAATTATTTGAAATTCTCCTAAATGGCTCGTAGTGACATGAAGCTTGGCCACCCCTGATATATGTATATATATATAATAAAATTCTTAGTGGTGGCTTCGATGTTTTTGGTCTTTGAATTACAAATTCTCTTTATATCAGGCATAATATTAGAAAGCTGGATTCTCATATCCGGTGTAGCGTTGAGTCTGTTTCCGTACTTCGATTTGGTTGCATTTAAAATCATGTAAGGCTTATATTAATTTTCATAATTTTTTTACGGAACACTTATTGATCTTCCGCGGAACATAGTTTTGGGAAATGCTGAACTGCAGTATGCTGTTTCATTCTATATCTGACAGTACAGTATTTTGTTTTCGTGGCACATTTATACCTTTGTATCAATTTCTTAATTATAGTTTTCAATTAAAAAATTGACATAAAAAGTATAAATGTGCCACGAAAACAAAATAATGTACTATCAGAAAATGAAACAGCATAATCTATTTTTATCAATATTGTAAACATCATTGTAAAGTTAAAATAGATAAATAAATAAATATATATATATATCCTAAATCGTCGTTTGTGTCTCTCCTTCAACCCGGACCTCTGTGCCTCTTACTCACGAAGCCAATAATAGCCGCTCGGACATTAAACACGTAATAAATGTAGTAATAAAATTAGTTTATACAATATTTTCTTTCCAAAATTTAATGCATTTTATAGCTATTTCTTTAAATAAATTTAATGCGATATTCCAATGGCGTAAAGCGAAATGCTGTATCTAACTCTATACTTCACCATTTAAAATTCATCCATAAAAAAAAAGTAACCTTTTTAACACATTCTGAACGATCGAGTTTCTTACTAAATTTCCAATGGAAATGCATAACAAACTAAAAACGATAAAAAATAACCGATATTTGACTTCAGGCATCGGTGTGCATCCATTCGCATCTGACTTTTACAACTGCCATTATATCTTAATCGGTCTTCCACTCCTTTATGGACATTGTGAGCCACCTACTACTCTTGGTACTGCAATCCGACACGCCCTTCATTCCACCTTCGATACCTGTACATTGACCGTGTTTACCTTATCCATTCTACAAACTATCATTTCTGAGATGGTTCGTATACCGAATAGAAAACGGTTCTCGGAAATGGCATCAAGACTATCTTCCGATGTCGTTTCACCAATGGATATAGCTCACGGTGTCAAATAACAACTGTACCTTGATGGAAATATCTCTTTCCTCTACTATCTGCAATAAATCAAGTTTGAAAAAAGAAAAAAAAAAAACAACATAGTAACTATCTTCGGCCTTCAGCTTGCGATACTCATTTCTCCCAAGTGAGAAGTGAGCTTTTTCTTTCAATCACCTATTTTCTTTGTTTGTTCATCCGTAACTACATGTAACATGATACGTGTATATTGTTTGTAGAATCATTGCCCAACTTCAAACTTTAATAACTATAGATATATTCATGATAGAAAGTAAACATAAATGTCGTATAAAAATACTACTATGCATTTTTAACGAATTACAATTAGGCCTACGATTTACAGAATGAATAAGAGTTCCTGTAAAAAGTTTATGCAATAATTTAATGTAATCAAAAAAAAAAGAAAGTAAGTCAAATGGAGACAAGTTGGGAAAGTGAGAAAACATTATTCAAGAACTGCCATATTCGAAGTACTGCTAGCATAGCACTTTCTTACCGGAAGAAGGTGCCAGCTGAAAGATTTTTATCGCCTAGTTTAGGAATAAAGAAAATCTGCAACCTTAACACGGATTGAGATCACCTAAATCTGATTTTATCATTCATCGATTCAATTTTTTTTTTTTGTTTTTACTTTTTGATCCGAAGATAAATGAGTTTCGTTTTATGACTAATCACGAAAGAACAATCAACTTCATTTAATTAATTATATATACAATTAATTTCTATTCGTTTTATGACTAATCACCAAAGAACAATCAACTTCATTTAATTAATTATATATACAATTAATTTCTACTCAGTCTGTGAGTAAACGAAAAGATACGTTACAAAATTAATCAACTCACATTAAACTCACAAAAATATATATATATATTAGTTATTCTTTAATAAACAGTTAAATTTGCACATATTCGAATTTCATTAAACTCACAAAATATATATATACAGTATATATATATATTAGTTATTCTTTAATAAACAGTTAAATTTGCACATATTCGAATTTCGTAACGAGTTGTTATTAATGTCGTGTTAATATTTTTTATAAATTTAAATTTCGCAAAGACTTCGTCACTGTTTATGTAGTAAATTTATCAAAATTGAGCGGAGAGGTACAGTATTGCGATCTATTTATGCTGCTTAAAACAAGTATAGGTATTGTTTCATAATCAAAATTAGTTTAAAAATAAATAAAACTGAATAGACAGACGTAATTAAATGTAAATGTTCTGTTTTTAAATGGGTTTGAATACATTTTATACACTTTCACTTAAAACAAGTACAGGTATTGTTTCATAATCAAAATTAGTTTAAAAAAAAAGAAAACTGAATAGACACACGTAATTAAATGTAAATGTTCTGTTTTTAAATGGGTTTGAATACATTTTATACACTTTCCGTTACGAAAACGATTGAACTAATTTGAAATGTTAATAGCGGTATCGTAAACATATCTGTGTATCCTTTTAACTCCTGTTTGATGTTTGAACGATAGGTAAGCACGAAAGATAGTATATTATGGTTCAAAATGTTTCGAAATTCGGTTGCATCATCTTATTGTTGCGTGAGATTGTGACGTTATTCACGTCTCGCACCTTCTCATCGCTTCAGACTCTCAAAGAGTCCCATTAGTTTAACAACAGAAATAAATCCTGCAGCACCTCCTGCCTGTATAATGGTTTCTGGCATGAATAGCTTGACTGTGTATTAAGCAACGGAGAACCTCCTATTCAGTTTAGGTGAGAACACAGCAGAAAAATGAATGTGTTTTGAAAAACTGCATTCAATTTGAACATTGTTCGGCTTTATGTTGGAAGAAATGTTATTAATGGAATAAATTTCGTCATGTTTACTGTATATAACTCATCTTGGGCGCTTTAATAAAATTTTAATCTGGTTAGTTTAGGAACAAAAGAAGGTTAATGTTGTTTCATATTTGATAGAGCGATATTTTTATTTTTTATTTTTTTCTTATTTTTTAACTTGTCATAATGAAATGGAAAATTTGTTTTGATCTGTGTAAATATATTTTCTATTAGATTTCGAAGTGAGGCAAGAAAATAATAATAATTTTATTAAAACTGGTTAAAGATAAAGTTTCAAAGTATTAATGTCAGATTAAATTAATGATGAATCGGTCTTAAGTCGTAGACGATATTCTTTTCTTTCATGTTTAAGTAAATAAAAAAAAAAATTAGCAATATTCATAATTAATAAGCAGTTTTCCTGTAATTTCATATTTTCAGTAAATGGAATCCATATAATTCTTACGAAATGTATAATGCGTGTTTATGGAGTTATGCGTAATTTATAATTCTTGCTTTTTAAATGTTTTTCCATCCTGATGAAGATTAAAAACCAATCGAAAAAAAGCACTCGTTTGAAATATTATTATCTAAAATTAAACACGCAATAAACTGTAACGATTAAAGTTACACAAATTCTTTTAATCGGACAATTTTCGTATTTAAAAATAATTACAAATAAATTTATAATAATAATGATATCTGAAAAGCAATTAAAAATGATTCTTATCCATTATAATTAAAAGCAAATAGGTAAGAAATCATAATGCAAAGAATTAAGATAAATTCTGATTAATTTTCCTAATGTATAATTCATATCTACGATATTTTTATCTACTCATCTGGTTTTTCTTTGAGCAAAAGAAAAGAAAAAAAAAATTCTAAAATAAATAAAGCTATTATATCCATCTTTTTATAAAATTCGAATAGAAATGTGTATAATTTGAAGTTGGAAGCAGTGCTTACACGCAAACTAATTGAATGCAGTATGGGAGTAGAGAACATGTTACTAAAGTCAAAGATTTCATTTACATGCAAATGTTCCATTTTGATACTAGCTACATGAAATCAAAACACACTGTTTCAATATTTGATTTCTCCTCTTTGAAAAATCTTATCGATAAAGGTTATAAAATGAAATTCTGAAAAATATCCTTTTCTCTTCCTTGTTTGTTTTTCGTTTATTTAATTTATGCTTCAGTTTTTTTTTTTTTTTTTTCTTTCTTTCTTTCTTTGTCAGAACAGATTTAAGAAGATCTAACAAATTTTAATAAAATAGAATTAAGTTTGCGTAACAAAATGTCGGTTACGCAAACTTTAACAAGTTACGTGAAATTTGTGAAAGATTGGGGTTTAGTTTATTTGTTTTGCGTTTAATAACGTTTCGAAAATAATATTTGGCTACATCTTTTTATGAAAATGAAGTTATAAAAAATTATTTTCTAGTATTCGAAAAGTAATATGCGTTGTTTATTTATTAGAACGTCATATAAAAATAATAATCGCGATAAAAAAAAAAAAAACTAAACTAAAATCCATTTAATTCGTAGCAGAAAAACAGAAAAAAAAAAACTTATTTATATTAAAAATATCCGTGTTTTGAAGAATAACTTTTTGTGTGTGTGTGTGTGTGTGTGTGTGTGTGTGTGTGTGTGTGTGTGTGTTTTCTGTTATTGTGGTGATTCGTGTTTCGTTCACGATCAAATCACGTCCATATGGCTTTCTATAGAAGATATAATCATAAACTAATGTTTAAAGATAAGATCACAAGAGGGATTCGAACTCCCATCGTACAACAAAGTTCTTGGAATATATTACATCCCTTATTGATTTGCAGTATCTTTGTAAGAGCATTTGTCTGCTGTATATCATCGAATAAGAAAAATCGATATTTTAGATTTATGGTCCAGAATAAACAACCAAACAAATGAAAATTAGAAAGTTTGTTCAGTAGTTTCGACTAATTGATGTCATAAATTTTTTTTTTTTTTTTTTTTTAATGTTTTAGAACTTTACGAGTAGTTTCGACTAATTGATGTCATAAATTTTTTTTTTTTTAAGAAGCCGGAAAAATGTTTTGATTATGCAGATTTCTATTTGTTATAGGATCTTGCTTGGTTTCCCGAAAATTAATCGATTTTACTATTTTATAAAAGGATATTTTTAATTTTTAATAATTTACTGTACTTTTTTTTCTTTTTTATTTCATACAATAAAACAAATTGGATGACTGCGACTACAAATAATCAGCCGCCAAGTCAGTTTAACAAATAAAAAATTCATTTGTATAAACTGACTTGGCAGTTAGTTAATTAAATTTTGAAATATATCTAATAAAATTTTTCTGAAATTTTCTGTTTCCTGTTTCCGTTTTTTTTTTTTTATTTTTTATTTTTTCTCCTCTTTCGTCCTAATATAAATGCTTGACTAAAATTAGTCAATTTTTCTCCAGTTAAGAAAATCCTGTTATTTTTTAAACTGATAGTAAATTACCACTTTAAACGATTCTGGGAGAAAATTGGTGTGAAATTTTTCCCATTTTCTGCCTTTTGGGCAAATGCCAAGGGATTTTTATCTCATTAAAAGTGTATGCATCATACGTCGCCTGCCACGTGACTTATGCAACCCGAGTTTTTTCGAAAATTGGCCCGCTTTACAATGTACCACGCAAATTTTCTTTCTTTGTTTTTAAATTCATGAATATGAATCGGATCTCCGAATCTCTTTCCATTCCAGCTTGAAACAGCTTTCTTTCCTATTCATATATATATATATCCGCTTAGAGTTGTTTCAATAATCGCTGCTGTCACTTTGGCGTTGTACTTGATTCTAAAGGTGTGGTCACCTTCCTAAGGGTCAACCTCCTACACGTCAAAAAAACACTCACATCTAATCTGCCACTTATATATAAAACATAAAAGCACTCTTTATTGATTCCCTGCTCACTTTTGTCATCGAAACTACTATATAAATCTGGCAAAATATTACAGTTTAATAAAAATAAATAAACTTGTATAACACTGTTTCCATTTACTTCCTTTTCCATGTTTTTTTTTTTTTTCTTCTTTCTTTCTCTTTGTCACTCCGTCATAAATTTTCATATCTTTGCAGTTTTTGTACTTCTTTCTACGAGAAATTTCCCAATACAAAAATATAACCCAAGGCAACATCATTCAATGTTTGTGATATATCCCAAAAGTATTTCCTAACCAAAAAGACACGTAAAAGTTGTATGGAGGAAGTAAAAAAAAAAAAAAAAAAAAAGGGTTACATTGTTAGAAAGAGCAAAACACAATTAAAAAAAAAAAAAAAAAAAAATGGAACGATGGCCGTCCTCAATAATAGTGAACAATACACTTTGCCTGTCATCTGTTCTGCAGCATCAGCGACAATTGTTTATATGACGAACTGCTGATCGATATAGTCAACTATAGAAAAAAAATATAATAAAAAATAAGAACCTCTTTTGAATATTACGTGGTTACAGATTATAAAACCGACTGTGAATGTTTTCGAGTGTTATGCAAGAGATTGCTTCTGTATGAATAACTCCCATTTTGTTTTCTGTTTTATTTTATCTTCCGATTTTTTTTTTTTTCTTTTCTTTTACTTCAACATCTGGTATCTAATGTTATGAGTTATTTGTTTCGTCTTTCAATAATAATATCATTAATAATAGCATATACAGTAAGGTAGAAGGAACAGGTGGTGCTATATTTATATTTGCTTTTTCTCCAATTGTTTTTTTATGATTGAAATCTAAATTTGATATTTTTGTGACAGAAAATGGATAAAAAAAAAGAAGAAGCATTTGAAAATGAAAACATAAAACAGAACATTTTGAAGATAGGTTTATATATATATATCCACAACCATTCAAATTTTATGTTTATATAGTGTAAAAAGTTCTTTCAAACTTTAAAGCACTGAAACGATTAAAGTGTTGTATTTACCTTTAAAAGTTTATAATGCGCTTTCTTTATTCTTCTTCTTTTGCTGATCATCGTCGAAAACAAGCTAAATAAAAGAAAAAACAATCGTTAAAAATATCATAAAATGTTTAAAAAATAAATAAATATTTAAAGAAAAATTGTAATAAATAGTTTTGCGGATCTTCACGTCGACATATAACAAAAAAAAAAAAAGCGTGAACAAAAATTGGATAAGATCCAAAATAAAAATCGATTAATCAATATGATCAATTCTTCCTTTCAAAAAAATAAAATAAAATAAAAAATGCTAATTGAATTTCAATGCCATCGTTAATGATGAATTTTTGTTGCAAATTATCAGCCGAAGTTTGTTTTTCTTCGACGAATTAAAGTGCCATCAGTCAAAAATAGGAAGAACAATTTAAATTTGATACATTATAATAACGGAAAAAGGTTTTCATAATTTGACATTTCGTCTATACACAGGAGCTTGCTGTGACGAATATAAAAATGCAGTGTATTTTCTTATCTTACAGGTCTGCATAGGCGATTTTAGTAGTTTTTTTAGCGACGACGATAGCGAATCTTTACAAGTTTATCAATATTTATCGAATTCCGATTATCCGTTAAATAGTTATAAGAATAAATGCGAAATTATGGAAAAAAAAAACAATTTGAACCGCATAAAAGACGATATACTACTTATTTATCTACTGATACAATTAGCCAATTAATCTTTATTTCTGTAATAGTATTAGAAATCGCGCCAAGTTAGTAATACTTTCTGAATAAATCATTGTGTAGCATTGTTATTCTAATGCACGGTTCAACTTATATTTCGGTTTAATGATAACTAATTGGCAGTTATTATATAAGCAACTTCCGGACGGCAGGAAGGTTATTGGAAACTTTAGACTTAATACATTTTCAATTAGACGCTGCAATTTACTTGTTATACAGTTCATCTTGGTTGATTTGTCATTAATTATTCAATCGACTAATGATGCGCAATTTTAATACGCTATCGTGATATGCACGTTAATAACTGCTGGTTGGGAAGTTGACGCTTGGACGATCAGAAACGGCACACACGTATCAACAGCAGCATGCTGTGTTGCTAGCGCCTTTAGTGCAAAAGCAATGCACCTAATGCTCTGATACGTCACTATGACGTCTTAAACAACTATTTTGATAAAGATACTTGTTCAATTTGGTACTTTTCTTCTTGTTTGTGTTGCATCATCTCGAGAATTTGATGGAGTACATGTTTCTATTGTTTACTTGTTTGCTGTTTCCTTTTTTTTTCAACTGACTGTACTATTTCTGATGGTTACCTTTTATGTCATTTTTGTTTCTCATAATATTCTTCAGCAATCTTTGATGAAGAACACTTTTTAATGTTGAGCATTTTTTTTATTCGTAGTTTAATCTGGAATCGTTTCCAAAGTAGTAATCCTACTTTAATGCTAGCATTTCTGCCACATTAATTTTTGAACTTTCTCACTGTACTAAATGCCGAACGACCTGAACACATTAGTACTACCTTAATGTCAAACGTTCTGCTTTAATACTAAACGTTTCGAACGTATTTAGACTCTTAATGTTACAAAAACTTTCGAAATTTTAGTCGAACATGATGTTTTTCATACATTTTTGCCAATCTTTTGTGGTTCTGAATTTTTCTCAGAAACTTTCCGTTAACGTTGCTGCCCTTTCGAGGAATCTCTGAACAGTTAAAACATTGAGACACAAAATTGGTTCTGCATTGCAGCAATATCAATTGACTTGTCAATTGTTACTGGTGCATTGCAGATTGAACAATCGACAAAAGTGTATCATGCAAATGATAATCACCCGAGCTGCATTTGACAATTCATTTAAAACATAAATTACCAGTCCCAGAATATAAATCGCCGTTGCTGTTAATCACCGACGACATTAAACGTAACTAATGAATATTTGGATAACTAAAGAAGTTAAAACTGTCGAGAAACGTTCAGCGAAATACGTTGAATAAATTTTTTTTTTTATCTTTTCAGCTTTATTTCTTTTTTAAACTAAATTGTTTGCATGCAAATTTTTTATTCATAATTATACACTTATGCAAATTTTAGCTACTTTTCAATTGTAAGAATCGATTATTACAAATTTAGTTAGAATTGCAGTTTGGTAATGAGCCAAACAGGTGTACTTTACGACCGATAAAAACTTTTCGGGATGAAGTAGTAGAAGTTTTACTACTAAATTATAAGTTTTTAATGAGTAGAATTCCGATTAGGTCCGGGGGGAAGAAACTTATCAGAATCGAATTTTGTGTTTCAAATTATTACCGTTACGTCGTTTTTAGAAATTACCGCGAGATGTAACCAATTTTGTTCTTTTCCCCCTGATTTTCAACGCCCTACTTACTCTCAAATAGTATGGTTACGAGGAAAATAAAAGTTAAGTCTTTAACGGTCAACATTAGATTCGGTACATGTCGTTTCTGGGATTTAGTGCAATACCTAAAATTCCCCTTTTGGGCGCACAACAAAATTTCTTCAGCCCATTAGTTCGATGTATTAGGAATGAAGTCGTATGGACAGTTAAGTTTCTGAAACGACTTTGCCTCTTTTAGAACTTTTTCCGAAGATAAAATTAGTTTCTTTCAGTTGACTTTAGTTTTAGTACTACTGCCGAGAAGAAATTGTTTTTCAACTCTTAGACGAGTATAATCAATCTAAGATCAGTAAAGTTAACTGAAAAATATACGAAATGATGAGAAAAAAATCTTTCTCAATAAGTTACACTATATCTAAGTTTGTAACAAGTTAATGAACTTCAATATATAGAAAATATTAATATTCTGTTGCTCTGTTGCTCTATCTAGCATATAAGCTTGATAATTCACAACTTTGTTAATGCTAACTCTTATTGATAGAGCACACATTTGCATTTTTATTAATATTACAATATGTTTTTTTCTTACCTCTAAACTTATAAAACTTTTTTTTGCTAGTTTCTCTCTCATGTTAATCAGTTTTTATATAGTCCTCTAAATTACAGAAGATCGTATTCTCTTCTAATTTAGTGATTCGTATTCATTACTTCACTGCCAAAAAAATGCTCGAACATTCTTGGATGTTTTCGACCTTAATCTACATTTTAAAAGAAGAAAATTGCAATTTTAGTAAACACTACATCTTTTAATCATCATTTTTAACACGGATGTATTATTATTATTATTATTATTATTATTATTTAAAATTAAAAAACTGCTTTATTATTATAAACTTCTCGATTATCCAATAGTAAAATCTTTTTTTATTTTTCGAGGCACAATGCCGCAATGTTATTTTTTTTTCTTGTTTTATTTTAAATTGTTATATCGGTTTACGCTTCGGAGATAATGACTAAGTTAATTGAAAATTGGCTTTGTTCCCGCGAAATTCCTGGCAATAAAAATGAGTGGAGATAGAAAGAAGAAGAATAAAAAAACACTCTGTTAGATTTTTGTAAAGAAAGTAGCTAGCAGACTTGTAATAGAAGTCGTCGATGCAAGTTCTCACTTCATTCTTCGAAACTGATTTGTCCATAGCAGTGGTGTTGACACTACAATTGCTATTGAAGTCTCACTCGTGTAAGCGGATGTGTGAGTTTCCGGGTGGTATAATTGTTATTCGATTATCTATGTTTATTCACAGGTAGGTTTACTAGAAACTGTCTCGTCGTGTTTGGTATACGTTGCATCATTTGTAATGCGTCTGCATGATACAATAACCCTCTGTCAATTCCATTTGGTGCTAGTAAATCCCTCGCGCTCCATTAGTGTTACAATTGTTGCTGCGATTTCACTAAATCGAATTTCCGCAAGAGATGTTCCGTTTGCATTCGTATAAAAGCCTGTATTCTAATTGCTGTATAGAGATAGCAATCCTGGGATGTCTCGGTATAAATTGACTACCGTATGGAGATCTGTGATTTAGTTCTAAAGCGCGCACACAAACACACTTTATCCTGTGTTCTCTGCACACACATCGTTTATATGCATACGTTCATATACATTTTAAAACATATTTATCGGTGTGTTAACATTCCTGCAAGTGTTTGAACGTAAACTGTTCCACCTAAGACAAAGCAACAGTTACTAACCTGTTATGGAAATGGGTATGTGTGTATATAAGTTATGTACAGATTAAACTGGATGTGTATGTTGTTGTTCGATAACGGAATGTCTATTAATGTTTTTGTAGTGTTTACGGCCGAACTGTTCCCAGATTCGGCATACTCGTGCAAGAAATCAATACCGTTATCAAGAAAGAACTCGAAATCTAATCACATGCGTGCCTTCTTCGGAAAAACTGGTGGCGTGGCTGTGCACTGCAAATAGCGTACGTCCTTTGATGTAGTGTCTGCAGTTAAAAGCAAAGCTCGCTATACTCGCGCACACGCAAACAATCGGTTGAACTTAGTGCAACTGTATAGATTGAACCTATAGAATTGGAATGACTGTCAGCTTCTGCCTGTATATTCGTTAGGATACAGAGTATAAACACAACACGCAAACATCCCATTACTCTCATATATTCTGTGAAAGGATTTCTTCCGGATATTTCGATTTCTGTATAATTTTTCATATTTTTTTTTCTTCTTCTCTCGCAATTAGTATATAGAGAATTTTTAAGGGAGTGTTGTTTTTCACAAGACAGTCTACAAATCAAACTACTAGATTCGGTGAAAAATGGTTGATTGACTATTATTTATGGTTTGCACCGTTTCGTGTAGCTTTGATTTTAATATATTTTTGTGCTTCACCACTGTTTTGCATGCAATCGCATTTATTCTCGATATAATGTAAACTTATCGAACTAAAACTCAAATTTACTTTTACTTTTTCTCAAAACATACGAAATTTCGATATCTGAGGCCACTTTTATTCAACGTCATTTTTAACGAGAAAAGAAAAATTATGTTTACTTTGTACGTACCGAAGTCTACTGTTTAAAAAAAGAAAAAAAAAAATTCTTAGTCTACCAAAATTCGATTAGTCTGTTAGCTTTTCAACTTTATTAATTTCTCAAGAAGAGGGAAAGGAAAAAAAAAAATACTTCTAATATCGAACGCTTGTTGCTTCAATCTAGCTAACTAAATATAAAAAAATAACAATAATAATAATAAAAAAATAGCATCTGCCGAAATGAAATCAGCTTCATTAGTTGTCTAGAACCAGTTACAGTGAGACAAAGTAGATTTTTGGACAAAATCCGTGAGGCTCGTTATAAAACTCCTTTTTCTTTTCTTTCTTATCATTTCATTTCTGCACTTCCTTATTTCATTTTGCACGTTTGGAAGGTAGGACATCATAACGACGTTATCCGAAATGCTATCTTCTTTTGCTTGTAGAGATTTGTACTAGCGATGTTCGGTTGTATGTTGATGTCAGCAGAATTTCCTGCTACCACAAAATGAAATATGGTCGGGGCGGATTAAGCTTCTTTTCCTAGAGAAAGTGATCGAAGTCAGTTTGTTAAACGCATTACTCTTCTGCCTTCTATTCTTTCATTATTTTTTTCCTCCCCCTTTCCTCGATTTTACCTGAAAGGAAACGTCAAAAACTCGCTCCACACAGTTTATTCCGGTTTAAAAATTCTATTCTGCAATTTCTTGGATATTTGCGAATTAGATTTAACGATGTCCCGTTAGTGATGCTTTCGTTCTATTAGCGCAATCAGATATTGACGTAGTTCTTGTTGCAATAATCAAAGTAATAAAGCTACTCGAATATCGACTTACTCATCGAGCTTAATAAAGTTTCGCAGACGAAATAAACAGTAATGACTCAAAGGAGGGAATTATGATCATTATCGCTTATATCAAAATAAGTCTTGACGGGTTATAACTTAACTAAAATTTTAATAGGTTTGTAGCTTCTAGTAATATATAGTGCTCTTGTTTGTTGTAAATTCTAGATTTTGGTTGGAATTATTCTTTAAATGTGTTTAATTCTATTCTAGATATATAAGTTATAGAGTAACTGGTGGTATTATGGAATAGGAAAGTTATATGGAATAGCATGGTTTCTCATAGAGGAGGCAGTGTTATGAAACTGTAATAATGCAGAATTTTTATCTTAAGTGGCGACATACTTTGGCCTCAGTTTCAGTTTCCTCGGTGGGAAGCATGACAGTTTAAAATAGAAAACGTGTTTTCATCAAATACAAAAAATTTGCGCCATTTGAAATCATCGGATCTGCAAAGACTACAGGTAAGATGATAATTGTTTTCTGAGTTTCTTAAGAATAATTAGGAAGCACCTTTCATAATATCTCTTCATATTTTGAGATATTTGGCTTCTATTGGAGTAAGTTTCGTTCAAATATTATTGTATGGATGGTGACAATATGGACTACTATTCCATATGGCCATGTTCAGTTCTACTACTATAATTTAAGTTAACGTTTGATCTATTAAAATTAAAATAGATATATGATCAGACTACTTTCTAAATTTGACTAGTCTATAAATTATTCTAAGGCTTTTTTTATTTTTTTTTTCTAGTAGCTATCACTATGCCTATGCGAGAACCTTTACCACCCAAAAGAAAATGATACAAATATTGAATAAAACAATGTTCTAAATATATCTAAATAATGAATACAATTCCATTTAACCCACACCTTTTGGGCAATACAGAATTTTGCAACTTTAAATAATTTTTTAAATTATATGATACATATATAAACTATGGCAACTATGTATAATATGTTATATGGGAATATCCACAGAAGGTGAGAAATCACATAATCTTTTTTTCAGGATATTTTATAAATTATAAAAACAAAATGGTATTCCATAATACTCCCAGTTACGCGAATTTAATATTCGAAGATGATAAGTGATGTAACTGAAAACAATGAAGCAAAAGTTGCCTGAGAAAAATCAGTTTATGTTGTTCGCTGTCGGAAAGTATTTGCTTTAAGAAAATTTATTGTATTTATTACTTGTAAACACACTAAGTCACGTATAAAACATGTCTGATACTCTAAAACATTTATCTTTTAGCAGAATGTTTTAGGATGTTTTTTAAATATCGCATTACTTTTTTTTTTAAATTTCGTTGGAAAACTGTAGTGCTGCTGCACATAACAGAACAGCACTCGAACATCTTGAAAAACTAACTTAAAACCTTAGAAGTCTGTTACCGGAAAGAATTACTCTCAGGCAGCAGTACAGCGCCCGAAGCATTAAAAGAAGACTAGAGGGAAAAAAAAATTAACACTCCACACAAACGAAATTAATTTTTTGATGGTTAAAAGTTTTCCTTCCGCAAATGACATCATCCCGACAGAGTAATTAAATTTTATTCATTGCTTTTATCTTCGCGTATCTTTTTTTTTTTTTTACTCCCCTATCTTCCACAGTAAATTCTATAGTTCGATAAATTACAAAGTTCTCTGCACAATAGATCTAAGTAGTTGATTCCCTGGGGGGTTAGAAATCATCGACTTCGTTTTGTTCCAGACAATATTGGATGCTGCGAATGAAAGAATTCTCTGTGGTTCCTCTCTGCAAGAAAAATCTACCATTCTTTACTTCCTTACCATTCCTTACTTTTTGAAATTAAATACTCTAAATCCATCTCAGAAATACGTGTACTTACGAAAATTCTGTTTTTTTTTTAGCTTCCATTTTTTTCATTTTCTAAGTAAAATAAGTCCTGAAACACCAGTTTTATGGAGTAAAATATTCTGTAAGTCTAGTTTCAGTATTTTCTGTAATGTAGTATATATAAAAATACATAAATTATTATTATAAAATTAATTGCCGTACAGAGATGATAAAAAATAAACAGATTTTAAATTTCTGTGCAACATAACGGTGTTATAATAGCATAACTGCTTTAACGTTGATTTTTTGATCGATGTTATGTTCACTTTTAAATGTTTGGCCCTTTCGTTGACATTCTAGCGGAATAATTAAATTAACTTAACGATAAATTAAGTTATTAATCAATATTTCGAGTGTTTTGTTGCGCCTTAGCGATTATTTTCTTAATTTACTATTATTACTACAGCAGTAACAGCAGTATAAAATAACTGGACGAGACGTTTTCGTTCGGAGTTAAGTCGAAAATTTTAATTTATTTTGTCATTACAGAAAATGCAAAACACGAATTAAATTAGTAAAGAACAAACTTTTCCAGCAATAAATCGTCGTGGTGTTTTTATTTTTTGAGTAAATAGGAAATTTTATTCTGCCAAACAAAAACTAAATACGATTTTCGGGATAGGTTTTGTATGAGAGAGAAACGAATGTATGTGCAGTTCTAGGAAATAAGCTAAAAAAAAAAAACTGATTGAAACTACTAGCTTATAGCGAATTAATATTCGAACAGTACTTTCGAGAGCTTAAAAGCATAAATAATAATAATAAATTGTCAGTATCAATATAGTCCTACCTAGTTTTCGACTTTACGTCGGTTTTTTATTAATAGAAAAAAAATAAAAATTGACTAAAGGCTGGGTCTCACAGGTGTAAAACGCGATGTAAATACGTCGGTGTATCGAAGCTTATGATGTCATTTCCTGTATATTCCAAGACGCTGCGTTTTTACGCCGAAGTTCACTCTTGTTCAACTTTCTGCGCTGCGTACAAGTGTGTGTTTACCACATAAAAATGAATAAAATAATGATTAAAATATGCAAAATAATTTATAGAATTATTAAGAAGCTTAAAAATGTTATTACCGACGTTACAGGTTATTTATTGGGGGGATCTATGTCGTTTTTTAAAAGCGTTTATTCGGCTTACATCTCGAGTTTTGGAACGAAAATTAACGACGTAAGATGAGCTATGACTGTACTGCTATAAACCGGAATTGGCATATTTTAAAATATTATAAAAAATTAGTTACTAGAGAATTAAAGAAATAGCGAATTTTGAAGTAGCGTAGGAAGTTTACGTGCGTACAGTTATTAAAAGAAAATCCTTTATGAGTTCGTTAGCGTATGCACGCCAAAAAATCATCAAAGAATAATAAGTGTGGACTTCCAATAAATCCTCTAATTTAGTCCGCAATCGTCACGGCAAACTAAGACGACAATTACGTGACACAGTTCAGTCAGTCCGTTTATAATTGACTCTTCAACGTTATTTTCTAAACACACACACACACCGCTTCTATTTTTGATGGTCTTTGATTATTCGAAGGAGTTTAATAATACCGAGTACTTACTTTTCGATTATCATCGTTCCCTTTTCAAATTTCCTTTGATAAACTGACTTTGCTTATGTTTTTAACTAAAACCTAAAAGTGCCATTAGCGTCAACGTTTACATCTTCACTTTATCAAACTTAAAATTACATATCGATTATAAAAATTCCACTTAATTTATAAAATCTGCCGTGTTTGAATTGCACTAAAACTATTATTATTCAAGATTCACGCACAGTGGTAGTTGGTGAAGGTTTATAGTTTATAGAATTGCCAAAAGCGAGAAAAAGTAGGAGGAAAAATATGTATATATATATATTTACCGGCGAATGAAATTTCCTATTAAAATTGTTTATTGTGATCCTGTGCATTTACCATCTGGAAACTGCCAAACCAGAATGTTTTTTTTTTTTTTCTTACAGTTCTTCCTCGGGTTTTTTTTTTTTTTTTTTTTTTTTTTTTTTTTTTTTTTTTTTTTTTTTTTTTTTTCTTTACAGTTCTTCCTCGGGCTTAATAGTTAAAAAAAATTTCTCGCATGCAAAAATTGCGTTGTTTTTAAAGTTGTGAATTCAATTTAAACCTTTCATATTTTGTAATTTAATAGCTGCAACTGGAAAAACATCTTGTTTGCAGCTGTTTTGTATATATAGAAAAATATTTTCTTGGTCAGCAGACGAACCAGATGGGTTTTAATACGAAAATGTATGTATAAAAAAAAAAAAAAAAACGGCCAGAAAATGTATGTATAAAAAAAAAAAAAACTCGGCCTGATATTAATTTAATGAGGAACTTTTTTTTTTTCGAACAGTCGTCTCACGTATGCGTATTGACATAGGCGATGCATTATTTTCTTTTCGAAGATAAAATGTAGAATAGAGCACCTGATTATGATACGTCCTACTTGGCAGATTTGTAATAATGTTATGTTTACGTGTCTTGCTTTCTTCTCTGTCCTTAATGCATCCTTGCACGTGTTTGCGGCGTAAAATCAATCTTTTCTAAAGGAGAAGCTGTTACACTTCGCTGCATCTTCGAGCTTTTGACGTTTGTTACCGATTTTTTTTTTTTTTTCCTTCCTTTCCACTCGCATATATGACCGAAGAGAAATTTATATACCGTGATGTGCGAATGCGCATTTACATCATCTCTGATGAGTCAAAGATACTTTTAAAGAGTAATAAATTATAACGAATTGTTTAATTATAAGCTTGACTGATTCGCTGAATGATCTGTTAAACATATCTATATATGATAAATTCTCCAATGAAAATTTTAATTATGTTATCCTTCGTTCTTGACAGAGAACTTCACCGGCATAGCTTCTAAAAGCAATTAATAAAGTAAAAGTCCGTTTTCCGAAATTAATTCTCTTGTCTACCGTCTTATAGTAAAGATTTATTATTTTGTTAACCTGGAGATACAGGATAGTTTCAGGAATTCACATTTGTCCTTTCTGTTTAGCTGTCAGATGCACCAAAGGTTGTAAATTGTCGATGTCGACTGGGTTAACCCGGTAATCATCTGAACCAAGTCTTTGCTCTTCGTGCTCCGGGTAATTTTCTAAGTGGTGACGGTTGCCAAGGCAACCAAGATTATCCACAGCAACATTTGACAAATTTCATCCGAATGGCCTTATGCTTAGGCCATCATCCGCTTCAATTCTGTCGACTGCAGGTCATTGGCGTTTTACTGGATACTTATCCATCGAAAAGTTGTATATTTTTCGTCTTTCCTTTCGATGATATTTAAGTTTCTGCGACTTTTTTTCGATGAAAAGGAAGAAAAATGAAACGTTTACGTTTTTTCGTACACGTAGAATATGTCTATAAAAAGCAATGGCGGTTGTGCAAACACACAGATTCATTATTCGGAAGCGTACCTAATGTAATTCCATCATAATTATTAAATTCATTATTATGCGGTTATCTTATCAGAGAATAAATATTCATATCTCATCGACCCAACGCGAATAA
Organism: Olivierus martensii; assembly: GCA_000484575.1. NCBI lineage: Eukaryota > Metazoa > Arthropoda > Arachnida > Scorpiones > Buthidae > Olivierus > Olivierus martensii. The sequence continues at coordinate 20,563 of AYEL01078318.1, forward strand.
CTGCACCCCAATAACCTCTTTAGTTTCCATTTTAATGTAGTGAGGGTCAATAAAGTGCTGCAAGCCCTAGGTGGTCTTCCTTCGACATCAGCGATTAATGACGATGCAGTTTGTTGTAGTTCGTTGTTTAATAATGCTGAAGTAAATTTTTGATATTTTATGATGTTTCATGAATAGTAGTTTACATTCCAAACTGACATTCGGTTCAAGTTTTATAATTTAATTACAAGTATTTAGATTAATGTCTAAATACGCTACAATAGTAACAGCAACACAGATGTAGTTTTTAGACCTCGAATTCTCTTAATTATCTGACTTCTACTTTTTAAAATAAAGTATTATTTCCTAATTTAGGTGCATTTAGTACAAATTAAACTCTGAAGGTGAGTCAAAAACAACATAATAAATTTATAAAAAAAATAATAATAAAAAGTTTATTACTGCATTCGTTTATTTGGATTAAACGTCGTTTCTGTTAGTTGTAAAAATTGAATTTTTTTAAAATAAAGTATTATTTCCTAATTTAGGTGCATTTAGTACAAATTAAACTCTGAAGTGAGTCAAAAACAACATAATAAATTTATAAAAATAAAATAAAATAAAAAGTTTACTACTGCATTCGTTTATTTGGATTAAACGTCGTTTCTGTTAGTTGTAAAAATTGAATTTTGAATATGAAATTAGTATTCAGTTCTATTTATTTAAAGTATATTGATATATTCCTGACAGGGATCGTAGATCTTAAAATTTGAAGTTCTGTGTTAACCGATATGGATGTATGTATAGTAGCATCATTTTTAACATTTTCAGTTTAGTTACTGATTTATACGTTACTTCGAACGAATTCGTCTAGGGAGAATTCTAGATAGGAGATGATAACCGAACTATCAATGAACATCTGTAGATAGTTCTCATAATCGATCACTCTTTCCGAACTTATTCTGATTTTCAAACTAGAAAAGTTGTTTTCGATAGTGATTTTTTTTTTTTTGTGTGTAAGACTCAACTTATCGTGACTGGTTTCGATAAGATTACAGTATAATTTTTTTTTTTTTTTTACAAAAAATCAAAAGATTTATTTTTTAAAGCTATTTAGCAAATTTTGCGACAAGATTTCATTTCTAGATTATTTTCTATCAAAAAAAAAATAAAAAAAATTAATAGTAATAATTTAGTTTTCGCGAAGGGAAATTTTCTGATTTCATAAAAATATTTTCAGTTCGTCCTCAGATAATTTTAAATCTTATCATAAGAATCTGAGAAACTAATGCGTTATAAACAATTTATATTTTTTCATTTTAAAATAAAATTGTTTCTAATTCTAATGAATTTTAGTCGATTCGTCTTTGATTTATTGTGGCGAGTGAACATCTGACAGCAGCTTGCATTTCCAATGAAAGCACTTATATGAAATCTTGCCTACAAATGTGACTTTTTTATTTTTCAGTTTAAATTTTTTGAATTAAATTTTTCACTTTAGACGTCAATATGTTTGCCGAGAACATCGATAGTAAATTATATCGCCGTGCACTTTTTCAATACAAATTAGTTTTACATCAGTGAAATATGCGTTTTGATTGAATTTTTCATTTTTTTACTCTTTTTTTTTTATTTTCTTTTAGGTATGCGAGCTACACGTGGCCGGATATAAATTCTCTGTACTGAACAACGCCTTTCTAGTCCATCAAGGATTGAAGACATCCACTTCTTTCCATAAGAACAAGGAATCTGATCAAGAAAAGAATCGAATTCTCTTCAGGCAATTCAAAACGGAACTAAAAGAAAAATATCCAGACTCCTCTCGAAAGTGCTATTGACGTGTTACGAAAGGTATGCAATTATTTCGATGGAGATTCTTTTTCCTTCTCGCCTCCTGTTGTGTACACTATAGTTTTTATCTAAAAGTCTAGTGGCATAAGGAAAAATCCTGGCTCTTAGTCTGTCGACTTTTATGTGGAGGGAGATTATACGTCACAAGATTATCACGCACATCACGAACAGTTTGCGTGACTGCTAATACACATTGGAGAAATCACTAAAGATGACGTGACCGGTTTGATTCTATAAAGAAGTCGTGGGAGACTAATTCCTAATAACTTCACTTGTACGTTTTCGAGTTGAAAGCAAAGGTTCTTGAGTGAGTGAGTGAATTAGAAAAATTTCATTTAGGAGGCATCGCCTCGGGTCTGAAGAGAACATGGATCAGTACTCCATGTGCGGCCTGCATTCTGGACTGCATCAAGCTGTTTGGGCACCCACTGAGAAAATTGTCTGATGGAATCGTTTCCATGGTGATAGAGGCTTGTGATGTTAACATCGATTAGTATTACGGTTCGTGTGCAACACGTGACCTCATTCTTCCCACCTTTGCTTGCTAGACTCTTGAAGGTGTGAGGTGGTATTTTGTGCGAAGTGACATTCTCGGCATGGTTTAAATTCTCCAAATCTCTGTTTTTCTGATCATAGCCGACCATTAATAATGTTTTCCCTACTTTATTTTAAAATTCGCCTTAATTTATATTTAAATTAAAAAAAATGTTACGATGTATTTAATTTCACCCCTTCGTTATTTTATAAATATTTATATAAATACTCTAAAAGTTTAAGTGCTGTGTAAATAAATAAATAAATAAATAAATAAAAATCGTTTACATATTTGTTGACGTAATTCGGTTGTCGAAATTGCAAAAATTTCATTGTGGGTGTTCCTAACGAAAACACTATCGGTGTTTACAGTATAAGCTGTTACGATACTGTATATACATACGAAAACCATTGTCGAATATTGTATTGTTTTCCCATAGAATCTCTCTTCTTTCCATATATGTGTAATGTATTAACATTGATAATTATGTAATTCACTATATCAGTATTATCTTATATGTAATTGTTTTCTGTTCTGAAATAATAAAAACTAGTCATGCAATTATCAATTTATTCTTATCGTCGTCATACTAAATATTTAGAAAATTATTTTAAACTTAATTCCTTAAAATCATCCGGAATAAAAATGAAAAATATAATTTTTAAAAATTGAAGAATGAAACTTGAATCGTTAAGTCAATAACAACAGATTACAGAGTTTGCCATAACAAAAGATTACTGGCTTTCATCGTAATAATACTATTAATTTTATAATAATTGATGCTACTTACGAACTCTCTTAAGAGCTCTTATTTTTAATCTGTTAATTGAAAGATTCTGTAATTAAAAATATAAATTCTCTAAGTCGAAACATAATAGAACACTATTGTTATTGGCTAAAATATTTTTAAAATCCTGTTTTTTTTTTTCAAAAATAAGAAGGAAGAAAAAATGATTGTCACTTGCATTACACCAGATCCTTACCTCTGTATACAACTGGGATAACTTGATAACCGAAATTACTATTGTCTAGAGATGAGGATCTTATTGAATGTGCAAACTTGAGGCATTCTGTTTCACTGGAAAGAAAGTATACAGTTTCAGAATCTTAAAATAAATATCATTATAGTGAAAAATTGTTAACTTGTTTGAATTCTTACATTTTATTATTATTATTATTTTTAACTTTTTTTTTTTTTTTGTAAATTATAGAAGAGTTCTTGATTAAAAACAATATTTAAAAATACCTATTGTGCAAAGTTTACAAAACAGTTAACAAGTATTTTTTCTAATAGATATTCATAATTCTCATCGTTCATGGACAAACTAGTCATCTTTGGATTTTGATCTTAGATAACATTTAGCAACTGCAATTTAAAGGAAGAAAGAGAGGAAGGGAAAAAAAAAAAAAACTAAAATTCCCTTTACTTTTCAGTAACATCAATGAAAATAAATGTTCCAGAATATAATTCAAATTCCTTTCCTATCAATGATTCCAGATGTTCTTGTCTTCCTTTCTTTTCACTAACAGTTTCTTCCAAAAAGAAATATCATAGGTAACTTATTATTATTTCCTTCATAAGAGTTGCCAGTTTGATTTAATAGCATCATTATTAAAAGAAAGCTATTAATCATTTTGTCATTTTATCTCTCTTGAATTTTTTTCCTCCTTTCAAATCTCCATTTTTCTCCAACTGTTTCACCGACAAATATTTTCAAATCAAGATAAAAGGGTCATCATTTAATCTCACAATTTAATCATTTTAATCCATATTTTTTATTATTGGATTGTTTCAGAAGACATTCGAGAGTTTGTTCTAGTAGATTATATTCTAAACAAATATTGTTCATCCAGCCGATGTTATTTGATTCGAGAAATCTATTTGGGATTAATTAGAAGATATAACAGAGAAGATTCTTAAAGTGTCACTGATAAGACTCTACTAACTGGTAACCTTTCTTACAACGTCTGAGAGATTTATAAAAGGCTTTTCTCGGCTACCGACTAATTGAATTTCGAAAAGTTGAAGTTGTTCAACATTCTTTTCTCCAAAACTATTTACACCATGACAACAGTTCAATAGCACCAAATATCTTACAAGACTCGCATTTGACTGATGAGAAAACATTTTGATAGCAAAGCAAATGAATTGCTTCCTCTTAAAAATTTACTTTTAATTCTTTTTATTTTGACGTTTTAAATATTAAAAAATATAATTAAAAATTGTTTAATCTAGTTTTCTTTATGTAATTTTTTTTTTTTTATTAATATTTATGGAGAAACCGTGCATTTTTCTTTTATTGTTTAGATCAATACTTTTAAAATTAATATAATTTTTTTGTTTGTTTTGATATTTTAAGTAAATTTTTACTTTGAAATTTAATATATTTTCACTTAAACAAAATTTTCTTTTTTAAGATTATGCGATTGTTTAATCGAGTTTTCTTTATGTAATTTTTTTTTATTAATATTTATGGAGAAACCGTGCATTTTTCTTTTATTGTTTAGATCAATACTTTTAAAATTAATATAATTTTTTTGTTTGTTTTGATATTTTAAGTAAATTTTTACTTTGAAATTTAATATATTTTCACTTAAACAAAATTTTCTTTTTTAAGATTAATTGAAAGAAAAAAAAAAAAAAGTAGATATTTTTTTTTTTTTTTTTTAACTTTAAAATCGTCTAAAAATTGTTCCAAATATAATTTTTTCGAACGAAATTCGCCCATACAACAACGTTCGTTTATATATTTTTAGTAAATATATAAAAGAAATTTTTAGCAGATAAAATATTGAAATTACCATAAAAAATGGAAACAATAATTATCCAAACTCTTTCAAAATACTCGTATATTAAGTCAATTCGTCTTGACAAATAACAAACATGAAAAATATCGTCGTCTTTCACAATTTATTATAATGTTAAATAATTAATTTCTTTTCGGGATATACTTTCCACTATACAGACATCTTTTCTATTGACATTACAAGATGATGTCTAGACAATTTTTTTTTTTTTTTTTTTAACTATCTTTTGAAATTATTGCCTTTCGGAGATAATTTTTAATTTTTTTTTTTTTTTTTTGAAACTATCTTTTGAAATTATTGCCTTTCGGAGATAATTTTTAACTGGCAAATCTGAAAATTGTTTTTACGTCTTTATTATAAATTAAAAGTGTTTTTGATATTTCTTTTAAAAAATAAGAATATTTTAGATGATAATGTAACGTGATTCCATTATATTTATATACATTTATATTATTATTATACCAAAACATAAAAAATACACGAATATCAATTATCAGAATTTAAAATAATAATCGTCTAGAAATCATCTTTAAGAAACTAAAAACTAGTGAACTGTTGCAGTATTTTTTAAAATTAATTTAATAATTTGTTTTCGGCTAAGTTATGCTTCTAACTATAAATTTTTATGATTTTTTTTTATTTTATTTTATTTTTTTCGTGAATGAAGTTTTGAAATTACCTTCAGATAATAACTTTCAACTGCTAATGAATGTATTTGCTGCCATTTCTATTCATTCTCGCGGACAATGAATGTTACCGATTAAAGGTTCATTTATATCACCTTTGGATCGATTAGAAACATCAATTTTTCACATAAATGTTTTGCAGGTTTAAAAAAAAAAGGACATTATCATTTATCAGACATTACAATAAAAGAATATTTTTATTTATTTCAAGTTTAATGTGTTTATATACAGTATATATATATATACTGCACATTTTTTAAACGTAATTATCATTTAAAACTTGTAGATTTAAATTTAACTTTTCACATTTATTTAATTTGTTTTTGTTAAAGGGTAACAATAGCGATATATTATTTTTTTAATTATTAAGCATTTTTAATGTAATTTTTCACAAATTTAACGTTTAATCAATCAATTTCGTGGATTTTTAGCTGCTTTTTAATGTTATTAATTGCTTTCTTCTAGACCAGTGTTTCCCAACGTGGGGCGCACGCCCCACAAGTGGGCAATTTGATTTTTCAGGGGGGGTAATTCGAGAATGAGTTATTAACAATGAATTTTTTTATTTAATTTCTTATGGTTTTAGGGGCAATATATACAGTATATAAATCTGTGGGTCGGAGGTATAGGGCACTATGTCCATTTTTGGCCAAAATGAGATTATTGGCACAATCATATGGGTTTCTCGTCCTCTACCCACAGGTATACAACACTATGTCCTACATCAATAATTGGTGGAGTTACGGTGCTTTTAAATAACACCAAGTCCATAAGGGAGAACA
>AYEL01078319.1:0-12027 GCA_000484575.1 Olivierus martensii
TTGAAAATATTAACTAAATATAATATAAATTACTCAGAAAAAATAATAGAAGGCTTAAATTAGCCTAAATAAATAAATAAATAAATATATGTATATATAGCCTATACATACACATTCCTAGTTATTCATGGTTGGCTTGCAGATTAACCTGGGTTAATCTGCAAAACGAATTTGATTTTTAGATTCGTTTCTCTATTATATTTTAGATAATTAGTAATCAAAATTAGAATCAAATTAAAATTACAAATAATTTCTTGCTGCAAATAAACAAAATTCCTTGTTTCTTTTTTCAATAAATGATAGAACATTTGAATATATGCATGTATGTGCAATTTATTATTATTATTTTTAATAGTAAAAAAATTAATAGTTAAAAATCAAAAATAATTAAATTTTAAGCATTTTAATAATTTATTCATATATTAATTTTGCTTTTAACTACAACTTGGTTTTTGAAACTTTAATGCATGAAATTACACAGATAATCTCAAATTTATGTAGATGGGTTATTCTGAAAAATTTTATATAAATCAAAATATACATACAGTTTATTGGAGCATATGGTATAAATACTAGTGTTCCATAATCATGCAACACTAAAAATAGTTATATTAAAGAATAAACACATAAGTTGTTTGGTAAAGCGCAGTCTCTTATCATCCTGGAGAGTCCATATTCAATTGAGTCCTACCTCCAGTTTTTCTGAAAGGTCAAGTTTGGGCATAGCTCATTACCTAAAAATAATGCTATATATGTCAGAACAATGTAAGTTGAGGATTACCTATATTTTATTTCATTCTAAAATAAATAAAAGAGTAGAATTTTATATCCATAATTTTGATTATATAAAGATATGTTTACCAATATAATGTTATTAAATTCATTAAATGGATTTAAGTTTTTAAACCATAAGCGTTGAGCAATTTTATTATTAAATCATAATAATATAAATAAATAACCTAAAAAAAATATGCAATTTCATTATTTATTTTTAAACAATGTTATAATAAAGGAATATGCATAATTTTAATTGATATGGGAATAAAATACATTTCAATCTAATAAAAGTAGAATGAATATATTAAATAAATTTTAATTGAATTAAATGTAAGATATATATTTACTCTTTTGTTGCCATCTCTACATCACTCTCAGTTTATTGTCTGGATTGGTCCTAAAGTGGCATTTTAATCAAGATAAAGGAAATGCAAAATGAAAGTACAAAGTTTCTAGAGTCTTATTGTTTTGAAGAAATGAACATAATTGAATATCATGTGAATGACGGCTTTGCCAAATTAAAAAGTTCATCCTATAAGCCATACTGACTTATTGTGCAGTGCCTCTTTTGAATTCAGACAATGCAAAATAATCTTTATAGCATGATGACGTGTGCTGATTGTGATACATTAATCATGCAGACAGCAGTCCAAATGCAGTAGCATAATCCATAAATAAGTAGTTTGTCATTGTACAATAGAATATCTGTTCATAATTTTTGTCTGCACTGTCTTAATTTAGTTTTAACATTTGTGACCATAAAGAAAAATCAGTGGAATCTCAGCCACAGCTACCTCAAAGTTTTGTTGCAAACATTCTTTTAGTAAATCATGTTTTTTTTCCCCTCACCCTTGCTATTATGACCAATCCAGAAAGGTCTTTTCATTTCCTTTAAAGAAATATACTGTAACTTAATATGAACATTGAATGTATATATAAAACCTTGTGTATACCAGTGTACTGTCTTTCATTACAATTTGAATATGCACGCTCCAATGTTCTTCTGGTGATGTGTGTGCAAATATTTTGTCACCATCTGTAAATGAAATATTGTAGTACAACTTTTTTTTTGGAAAGTGCAAAATTTGATACATAAAATCATGGTCTTAACAGATTAGAGATTGGCCACAGATTTAATTATGTAGAATGTCAAAGAATGTTGTGAATAGATTTTTTTAATAGTATTCTACAAAATGTTTTTCCCTACTTAGTAAGGATAATTGTTTTTTATAAAATGTAACATATATAATCTAATTTTGTATTTAATGAGTTAAAAAAATTACTTTTTTATATTAAATATCATCTAATTTCAAATCATATATTAACAATTACAGATCAAAAAAAATATATCTCTAAAAGTATCTTATTTTACAATTGAAATTATATAAATGATGATGTTAAATATCAAATTATAAAGAATATTTCCAAAAATTTTTTTTTAAGATTTGTATATATTTTTAAATGTCTTTATGAATGAAGTATTTCTCATTTGACAAAAAAAATGATTAAGAAAAAGGAGATTTACTTTTTGTCGAGATTTATTTTCAAGACTAATATTATATTGTTAAACTAGTTATTTCTTTATAATTTAAATTGGTGATTTGTTGAAAAATTTTGTGTGGCTTAAATTTATATAAAACAATTTGTTATTAAAGTTATTTGAGACAAATCTATATTGAGTATATTTAGATTAATAAGTTTCAATTAAATATATAGTTAAAATAGTGATATTTCTTCGTCCGATCTGTTGTTTCTTCAGCATGTGTTAATCTCTGAAGTATGAGACTCATCGACGAAAAGTGAATTCCAGTTTGCTACAAAAGTTAATTGCAGTCATGTCACAAGAAATTGCATGCGTATTGAAATTGTTAAGGTACTTATTTTAATTATAATTGCCAAACAATTTTTTTTTTAGTGTATGTGACAGAGGTCTTAGTTCTTTTTTGTCAGAAATATGACCTGCTATGCAAATATCTGTCTACAATATATTAATCCAGGTATTGTACACCTGGTTAAAAGTGCTACTGCCAATTTTCTGTTATAATTGTTTTCAAAATTGTTATTACAATATGAAACAATGTACTGCTCCATGTGGAATGTAACAATAATAATAGTAATTGGGAGAACTACAAAAATTGAAATGTGCCCCATGCAACACTTTTATAGCGCTCTTCCCAATTACATTCCACGTTGCAGATTTAGTTCTGTGGGTTTTATGTACCTTCATGTTCTGTGTATCTTTGTTATGTCTACTATGTTATTTAATTCTATTTATTCTAGATGTATGTTGTTTCTCTGTGGTCTGGAAAAGCAATGAGATGGTGAATAAAGGCCAGTTTTAGTGTTATTTTGGTATGATCATGTTTTATTCATTGTGTACAGTATACAACACCATTAATCTATACTATTCTTACTTCTTTCTTGCTGTTAAACAGAAAATTAATATCAAATACTATTTTCAAAAATTTAAAATACATGAGTATGGGCATTCCATAGATTTAAGATTTTAATTAGATTTAACCAAATGTTTAACTAAAAAAAATAGGTTATTTTAAAGATTAGCAGATTTTATTGAGAATGTTATATTATTTGCCAAAAAGTTATTCCTAAATTTTGATTACTATTTATTATATATGAGACTGATACAGTACTTGAAAAACTAATATAACTGTTTTAATTTCAAAAAATATGTAAAATAGGATGGAATTTTTTTTTGCTTAATTCAAAATTATAAACAGATTTTAAATTTTTGTTTAGTTTTACTTTCCATAATCCACTATGTGATGTATTATGATAATTCTGAAATGCTAAAAATATTGCTTATAAATTTTGGAGCCTGCTGAAAAGAAAGCATAGAAAATGTGCTTAAATTTTAAATACATTTATTCATATATAAGTTTCTTTAATAATAATAATAATAATAATCCTTATTACAAATACTCGACACACAAGATATATTATGACAGAACAATCATAACTGACAAAACCATACATCAATGGCACAGCTGTATGGTTGAGGAAACCCGCTCTTAAGTGGCCATTCCTAGTTGATGATATTAATCCCAACTTACATTGTTCTTTGTTATCACTAAATAAATTACTTGGAGCCACATTTCACTTTATTATCAAATGTACACTAAATGGAAGAAGATAAGAATGGAAGCAGAAATACCCATCCAGTCTTCATTCAAATCATAATGGCTTGATGTATATTTGTCTTGTTTCACCACAAACATATGTAATCTATCTATATACCAAGATTGTGCTTCAGGACTGAATTCAGCTGTATATAAGTCATCTACTCATCAATTCACTGAAATTGTCCTGCCTCATCCAGTATTCAATCATCATATGTCATCATCAGTCTGTTATTGTCAGGTGCGGTTTCTTCATCATCATATAGTTCATTTGTATTTATTATTATTATGTTATAGTACATCAATGTGGGCACGGAATATTTCCGATTAAAAAAAATTCCTGATTTATCAGGTGTGTAAATATGAAACCAGAATTTGCCAATAAATGGCACCATATGTCAATGTACATGAAGTAACATTTTGTAAAAAATGACATGATTTTGAAGAAAAAGGATCATAATTATAAAAGCAAATATGTCTTAAAGATTTTTTTTCTTAACAAAATGAAAGAATATTTTTTGTAACTTTATAATATACTAATAATAAATACAGTACAGGTAGTCCTCAATTTACAACAATTCGCACTTAGGACAGTCAAAAATTATTAATAATTCTCTAATTCAACTTTGCTGCCTATGTATACATACATCCCATTGCTTTTGTATATGCATTGCAGCACCACCATTAGTAGGCAGGCAAAGCCTTTCAACAATACACAATAGCCATTAATGATTCACCCACTTCTAACTTATCACACCTTTTGGCACGTTAGTTGCTAATCAGCAGTTGAAGTTTTTGTTTCTCTCATTGCAATCTTTGTATCTCGTCATAACCTATCATGTCCAGTAACAGAAATAATACTAGTGATAAAAAAAATTTCTTAAATTTCTCTTTCTTAATTTTGACTTTTATGTATTTAATTGTGTATGTATTAATAAATAATTTATAAACATTTGACATTTTTAACTGTTTTAAGTTAAATAGAAATCTAATTTATGAAAATATCAAAACAGAAATCAAACAAATCAAGAATTAAAAAAAATTCCTGATTTATCAGGTGTGTAAATATGAAACCAGAATTTGCCAATAAATGGCACCATATGTCAATGTACAGTCTATGACAGAAAGGTTTGACATCTATCGTAAGGGCTGTATTAGAGGAAGTAGTTTCGATTGTAAAGTCTGGAAAATCTCCTCACAGCAGCTTGTAATGAAGTAGACTGTTCTTACTGCGGTAGAAATAGGGGTCGTGAATATTTCACATAGGGGAGAATTTCTATGACGTACTTGACATGAGTAATGCGATCTGTATTCTTTCACTTTCCATTTTATGTGCTTGACATGAGTAATGCGATCTTTCCATTTTATAAAACACAGAAGACAATTTTATTTTTTATTATGCTCTTTACAAGTTATAAAAACTCAGTATTGAAATTATTATCATTATAGTTTAGATAATTGTATAATGTTTTGTTTTTTGTTCTGTGAATATAGAAGTGAAAATTTCTAAGTTTAAAAATCTTATTTCGATATGATTTTTTCATATAAAATTTGTTTTTAATTGTAAGATAAAAAATACACATTAAACACTCAAAAGTTCGTTTATTTTAAGTATTTTCAGATTTGCATATAATAAAAATATGAAACTGTATAATACATAACATATTATTTAATGGGCAAAGCCTAGAACTTTGGTGAAGTTGAAAAACAATTTTTTTTATAATTTGCTATTCTTCGAATTCTTAATATTGAAATATATTGCTGTAAAACATTATTATACGCTAGGTAATGGTTATAGAATAGCTTAGAGAGGTGCTTTTAACATGTTTACAGATTCCAGATTATGAAGGATGCATGCGGGATGCACCCTATTAGCTTTGATAACTTTGCTGCCTTCAGCACTTATCATTACATGCATTTATCGTCGATATTATTAAGAAGATCAATCGTGGATGACCTGGTGATTTTTTAGGTGATACGCTCCCCCCTCTCTTCGTGCTGCTTTAGAATGTTGTAAACTGTTTGCCTACTTATTTGTAATATATTCGCTATGTCTTTCACAGGCATCCCGTTGTTCCTATGATGAATGATTAGCAACCTAGAACTCTTAGACGTAGTAGTTGGCATTTTGAAATAATTCGCACTCAACTTCAACAATCTAGTTCATGCCTTTAAATACGGTATTAAACGACACTTCGGTATGCAACGCATCTTATTACTTAATAATTCAGTTATTGCCAGTAAAGTTACGATCCTAATTTATTTCATTAATATTTTTTACGTTATTTAATGTATTAATAAAAGTTAAGAGCAAAGTATAGTAAACGAAATTGTTTTTTTTTTGCATGTAAACGCTTAAATATGCAATATTCCTTCCATTCCCCATTGCTAATCAACCGATGGAATGGTTTAACCCAAATTGTAGCCTACAACGATCAACAACTGAAGTAATGACTCAATCAGTTTTTGCGTATTGTACAAAAGCTGAACCTTTTCCGCTGATGTCAAAACCTTTCTGTCATATACTGTACCTTTCATCAAACCGCATCGTTGGTGCCATTGTTTTCTTTTGACATCTGTCAACAACATTTAATTCATAACAATACAAGTTTCATACAATAACACGTTTTTTACATGTTAAAAATGTCAACTTTTGTGCCTACATGTTACTATTTGCTGACATCATTATTTTTTATCATCATTTGAAGAAAACTGCTGCAAAATCACATCGAATGCTTGTCAAAGCTTACAGTGAGCATGCTCTTGGTAAATCACAATGTTATGAGTGGTTTAATAAATTCAAAAATGGTGATTTTGATGTGAGAAACAAAGAACGTGGAAGACCATCAAAAAAGTTTGAAGACAGTGAATTGCAAGCATTGTTGGATGAGGATGATGCTCAAACACAAAATCAACTCATGGATCAATTGAATGTGTCCCGAGAAGCCGTCTCCTTACGTTTAAAAGCCATTGGAAAGACCAAAAGCTGGGAAAATGGGTTCCACATGAACTGAATGAAAGACAACAGGAGAATAAAAAAACCACTCGAGAAATGCTGCTCGCCAGATACAAAAGAAAATCATTTCTTCATCAAATTGTGACTGGCAATGAAAAATGGATCTATTTTGAGAATCCAATGCACAAAAATCTTGGGTTGATCCAGGACAACCATTGACATTGACTGCAAGGCCAAATCGCTTCGGACGGAAGACAATGCTCAGTGTTTGGTGGAATCAGAAGGGTGTGATTTATTTTGAGCTGCTAAAACCTGGTGAAACCATAAAAACTAAATGCTACCAACAACAAATGATCAGTTTGAATCAAACTGTGCATGATAAACGACCAGAATATGATAAAAGGCAACACAAAGTTATTTTGCTTCATGATAATGCACCATCACACAAAGCAAAAGGGGTCCAGGATTATTGGAAGCACTTAATTGGGAAATACTGGATTATTGGAAGCACTTAATTGGGAAATATTTTTGCATGAGGCTTACTCATCAGACTTGGCTCCATCCAATTTTCACTTATTTGCATCGATGGAGCACGGACTTGCTGAAGAGCGCTTCACTTCCTACGAAAATATATGAAAATATCTCGATAACTGGTTTGCCTCAAAAGAAGAACAGTTTTTTTGGTGTGGCATCCACGCATTGCCAGAAGGATGGGGAAAATGTATAACTAATAAATGGCCAATACTTTGAATAAAATACTCTTAAACAATTATCATACGATGAACGTGTACTCTTTACTAAAAAATTTCGGATTCATATTTACACACATGATATGTCAGAATCAACTTATGACAGAAAAGTTGGAACAGAACCCTGTCATAAGTCAAGGATCACCTGTATATGCAATATCTTATTATTATTAAAATCATATATAAATATTTTTCTGTTTTTTACTATATATTCCATATAATATGAATTTTTTAATAATTCAAGACAACTTCAGTTCCATTCAGCTTAACTATCAACATTCTATTATATTTCCATTTAAATATTTTGGATTACCTTTCTTCTATGTCTTCCAACCAATAATAATCCTAAAACACAAACAGCATTAGCTCTAAATGAAAATTCTGTTGATATCTGGATTGCTGATTCTGGACCCATTAGACCATTTGTATCAGACCACTGTGATATTCCTATAATGAAAAATAAAATTCATATATTTATTTTTAATACAAGTTATACAAAAGTAAAAAACTAAGAATATAGCAGAATTTATTTTGAAATTAGTTATTTAAATGCTAAATGAGTTCTTTATAAAAAATTTTTCATCCCAAAAATCTGTCATTTTATGCCATATAGAATTTCTAGAATTATAGAAATTACTAAAATAAATTGCATACTCTTCCATTCATATTTCTCTATCATTCATTTCATTATTCATACTGGGAGGATTTGGCCATTCCAATCTCATGAATTAACAACATAGTAACTAACAGTTTTAGAAAATATTTATTAAATAATAATCCCAACTCCTTCCCAAAGGTGCCCTCACCTTGGCATGGTGGGAAGGCTTGCGTGTCATGATGACCCTTGAAGCTAAGCCGGCGGGAACTTAGTTCCTAGCAGGGCCACCCAAGCCAGACAGGTTCAAGATGAATGACTGACAAAGAGGGGCACACTGGCCCTCCAGATTGGAGGTTGGTGCAATGGGCCAGCTCCCCATTCACAGTAAAACACCTTCTACTGCTAAAAAACCAAACAGTAACAATGCCGGATGGAACTCACGGAAGCTAAGTAGGAATCGGACTCGAATAATGAATTTCAGATGTTGGAACATACAGGCACTCTCAACCAAAATATATCTGTTACCTGATGAACTGCTAAAATTTAAAGTGGACATAGCAGTACTTTCTGAAACTAAAAAGAAAGGATGTGGTGAGGACCACATTGGGAACTATATTCACATATGGAGTGGTGTTGAAAAGCATATGCAAGCCAGGGCTGGTATCTCAGTGTTAATACGAAACATCTTACAGAGGAAAATAACTAACTGGAGTTTTGTTAGTGAGAGAATACTTACAGTAGACCTAACAATATATGGCAGAGAGATTACCATCTGTGCAGCTTATGCCCCCACGAATGATGCAAGGGAAGCAGAAAAAGACCATTTCTGGGAAGAACTCTGAGAAACAATAGATAATATAACAAGAAGAAAGGAAATTTTCGTGATGGGTACCTGAATGAACGAGTGAGGAAGATGGCACGACAAAGTTATTGGTAGATTCGGTGAATCTGTCCAGAATGACAATGGGTCAAGGCTAATTGAAATCTGTGAGCAGTTTGGACTGTCCATACAGAACAGTTTTTTTCAACATAAGGACATACATCGATTTACATGGCATCAGAAGACTAGAGAGTTAAGGTCAATCATTGATTATATTATAATAAAACAGGAAAATTCTTTACGGATTCTGGATGTAAGAGTCTTTTGTGGTGCTAAGTGTGGATCAGACCATCATCTTATCAAAGCTAAGATTGAATGGCCTTGTTACCGATCAGGAAACCAAGGGACAATAATGAAGTTAACCAAAATGATGACTGCAACCCATTTAATATAGAATTGATACAAGATGATAGTATTAAAAGGCTTTACCAGAGAAGATTAAATAAACAACTGGATGAAGATTTTGAGGGAACTGCTACTGAAATATATTCATATCTCAAAAATAAGATCAGTGCCACAGCATTTGAGTCTTTACGAAGAAGAGTTCGGAATAATGGCAAAAAGAAGCCATGGATCATAGAGAAACTATTGAAAAGAATTAGAGAAAAGACAAGCATATTTAGCATGGTTATCCAAAAAAGACAATCAAAGTAAAGAGATCTACAAGGATAAGAAAAAGCAAATTGACAAGGAAATCTGATATATAAAAAATGCGAAGTGGGAACAGGCCTCTGTAATGGTGAACAGTCAGCTAGGCTTTAAAAGAGCTTCTGCAGCACAGAGAATATTGAAAGGACTATGAAAACAGGCTCCTCTTGAGTCAAACCTGAAGATGATTCATTTGAGATAATGGAAAACCTATTTTGAAACATTGTTAATGGAGGACCAGGAAAAATTTATTAAGGAAGAAAATTATATACATAGTACTATTGATCTACAACTAACACGCAACGAGATGACTATGGCACTCAAAGAGGGAAAAATGGAAAAGCACCAGGCCCTGGTGGAATAAACTTTGAATTGTTGAAGTTTGGTGGTGAGAAAGTGGTTACACTTCTTACCCATCTCTATGAAAGAATTCTGAGAGGAGACAGGATACCCCAGGAAATGAAATCTGGCTTTCTGACACCTATTTATAAAAAGGATGACAAGAAACTGTGTGAAAATTACAGAGAAATATGCGTAACAAACCCTTTCATCAAAATCTTGGGTAGGATCATATGCAGAAGACTGGAAAGAGAATATGAAGGTGTTGAAGAACAAACCGAATTTACTGCTGGTCATTCTTGTATTGATAAACATATTCACACTGAGACAGATCATAGAAAAACAAAAAGAAAAAAAAGGGGAGAATTGGAGCGAATCTTTATTGACTTGGAAAAGCCTTATGACAATGTTCCTAGAAAACTTTTACGGAAAGCCCTGCGATTAGTTAAGATAAACAAAGGCTTGACTGACATCATTCGTGAAATTTATTATAACAACAAATGCCTGATTAAGTGTGGGTCAAAAATTTCAGAGGCCTTTAGTTGTAGTAGATGCAGGGACGCTGCATGTCACCTACACTATTTAAAATTTATATTGACATCTGCCTTAACAAATGGTCTGCTAAATGTAACAAAATGGGATTACAGATTGGGAATGACAATTTTCTTCATAATTTATTATTTGCCAATGACCAAGTCATCATGGCTGAAGATAAAGAGGATGCAGCCTACCTATTCCATAAACTTGTTTCTGCTTATGAACAATGGGGATTAAAAATTAATAAGAATAAAACTGAACACTTATCTCTTAATCCCAGAAACCACCTCAAAATTGCAGACAACATAAAATTGAAGATTGTCGAAGAATTCAAATACTTTGGATCTCTACTTCACAGTGATGGTACTTGTCAACAAGACATTGACAAAAGAATTGGGGAAGGTAGGAAAGCAATAGCTGCCCTGAACTCCATCATATGGAGCAGTAGTATACTCCCAAGAATCAAAAAGTATATTTCTCCGCCATTGTCCAAAGCATCCTCCTTTATGGTGCAGAGACATGGACACTACTTAAAAGACAAACAGAGAATATTAGCAACAGAAATGGACTTTTGGAGATGCACTGCTAGGAAATCTAGACGTGACAGAGTGTGGAATATAGCAATCAGAACAATGATGAATGCTAAAAGAAATGTTTTACAAACAGTTGAGATATGTAGATTACAATGGTTTGGCCATGTAAAGAGAATGGCATCCGAAAGACTACCTAAGATCCTTATGAACTGGGAAGCCTACAGAAGAGGAGGAAGAGGACGACTTCGGAGGAAATGGATGGATGAAATAAAATCTAACCTGACAAACCTTGGTCTGGATGAATCCTTAGTGTTGGATAGAGAGAGATGGAAGAAAACTATGGCACAGCTGTATGGTTGAGGAAACCCGCTCTTAAGTGGCCATTCCTAGTTGATGATATTAATCCCAACTTACATTGTTCTTTGTTATCACTAAATAAATTACTTGGAGCCACATTTCACTTTATTATCAAATGTACACTAAATGGAAGAAGATAAGAATGGAAGCAGAAATACCCATCCAGTCTTCATTCAAATCATAATGGCTTGATGTATATTTGTCTTGTTTCACCACAAACATATGTAATCTATCTATATACCAAGATTGTGCTTCAGGACTGAATTCAGCTGTATATAAGTCATCTACTCATCAATTCACTGAAATTGTCCTGCCTCATCCAGTATTCAATCATCATATGTCATCATCAGTCTGTTATTGTCAGGTGCGGTTTCTTCATCATCATATAGTTCATTTGTATTTATTATTATTATGTTATAGTACATCAATGTGGGCACGGAATATTTCCGGGTCAAAGTGCTATGTCGGACACGAGTCAAGACATAGCTACTTGTGATGTTTAATTGTGAGTTAACT